>JADLZN010003243.1:0-17270 GCA_018155175.1 Sinocyclocheilus anophthalmus
ACGCGTCTTTAAAAAGACGCGTCTTTAAAAAGACATTCCACCCGTGAAGCTCTTTTAGATGGAAATTGCTCTTTTTCGCACAGGGGAGATGGCCGTCTGCAACACACACAGGGGTAGTGCAGCCTGTTGTGTGCAACCCACTCGACACGGGAAAACCACCACTGCTGAAGCGCCGTCCACCAGCACGAGAGACCACGAAGAGCGTGCTTGACTGTAGCTTTACTCTAAGCAGAAGGTCAGGAGCAGAACGATAAAACCACTCGGCTCCGAAGCGAAAAGCTGAATAAGCGCTGCATCTGCTGCCTACTTATACTAACGCTGTGATCAGCAGCAGCTGGATGAAATAATCACATGCCAATGTGCATTGGCTCGTTTAGTTTACACTCGAAGTGGATTGGTCTCTCTAAGCGAGATCCCAATTTTGAAAAGGAACTTGATATATGTAATTTTTTTCCAATTCTCTGGAAAAACTTTATATAAGTTTAGTTTGCAGAGATTAGGCAAATCATTTGTAGGTTGGTTTCAAAACAGTGTAAAAGTGTGGCTCTGTTATTAAAACATTGCTCTGTTTATTTAGCGTCCCAACCAACCTGACGTAGTAAAAACATTTTCAGCTAATGAGTTGAGGGGGGTATCAGGCTATGTTTTTTTTTTTTAACCAATGAGTTAGTAGGGGGTTTGAGACAGCTATTGAACCAGGCAGATACTTTTTTAACAGTAACCTACTGCACAGGAAATGTAAATAATGTTTTTTAAATGGCCTCTTTATAGTAAGCCTATTTACCTGGAAAACTATGTGAATAAGAATTTCACCTCTTATTTGTTGCAATACAGCAAGTGGAACAGAAATAGCAATACATATGGAACTTTTAAGCATTTGATACAACCACGAATGGTATTGTAAAGCTACTGAAGCATTCCCAGCTCTAGTTGCCATGAAACTGGTTAACAGTTCTAGAAGCAATATATGGTAATCACATTTTGCCTTAATGAAGGCCAGGAGATTAATAAATGAGATAGATGGATTTTTTCTAGAAGAGATGTTGGTGTTTAGTGGTGCATGAATCTATGTGAGTGTAGTAGCAGATTTTCGTTTTGTTTTAAAGTAACGTTTATGTTCCCAGTTTGCAGTGTGCTGTTTATGTACTAGCGTGAATGTTTTATTATGAATGAATAATATGCCGCCCTAAATTATCTGATTTGCCTTAATTTGGGATCTGTTCGGGTTCATTAATGCTGACTCTGTATTCTGTTCTGCTTGTGTAGTTCTGCCTGAAGTCACATGGAGTGACTCTCATCGTTTTTGTTGTGTGTATTACTCTAATTATATCGTGTGGTGAAATTCACACAGATTCATTTTATTATGATGGAAGTGAGAAAAGTAACCAAATCTTTCAGTGCAGGCCCACTAATTGCATAAAATTCTCTCCTGTCTAATGTTCCAGGCTGTAAGTTACAGGAAATCTATCAAGTAATGTGAAGGAGACTTGATGGATGATGGATTTTTTTGACTTATATATATATCTATCTATATACTGTGGGTACGGAACGTATTCAGACCCCCTTAAATTTTTCAACTTTTTATATTGCAGCCATTTGCTAAAAACATTTAAGTAAATTTTTTTTCCTCATTAAAGTACACACACCAGCACCCATAGACAGAAAAACACAGAATTGTTTACATTTTTGCAGATTTATTAAAAAAGTAAAACTGAAATATAACATGGTCCTAAAGTATTCAGACCCTTTGCTGTGACACATATATTTAACTCAGGTGCTGTCCAATTCTTCTGATCATCCTTGAGATGGTTCTACACCTTCATTTGGGTCCAGCTGTGTTTGATTATACAGATTTGACTTGATTAGGAAAGCCACACACCTGTCTATATAAGACCTTACAGCTCACATGCATGTCAGAGCAAAAGAGAATCATGAGGTCAAAGGAACTGCTGAAGAGCTCAGAGACAGAATTGTGACAAGGCACAGATCTAGCCAAGGTTACAAAAAAAATTCTGCTACACTTAAGGTTCCTAAGAGCACAGTGACCTCCATAATCCATAAATGGAAGACGTTTTGGGACGACCAGAACCCTTCCTAGAAACTGAGCTATCGGGGGAGAAGAGCCTTGGTGGAGAGGTAAAGAAGAACCCAAAGATCAAAGTGGCTGAGCTCCAGAGATGCAGTCGAAAGATGGGAGAAAGTTGTAGAAAGTCAACCATCACCGCAGCCCTCCACCAGTCGGGGCTTTATGGCAAGAGTGGCCGACGGAAGGATGGAGGACTCCAAGATGGTGAGAATTAAGATTCTCTGTTCTGATGAGACCAAGATAGAACTTTTTGGCATTAATTCTAAGCGGTATGTGTGGAGAAAACAGGCACTGCTCACACATGTCCAATACAGTCCCAACAGTGAAGCATGGGTGGCAGCATCATGCTGTGGGGGTGTTTTTCAGCTGCAGGGACAGGACGACTGGGTGCAATCAAGGGAAAGATGAATGCGGCAAAGTACAGGGATATCCTGGACGAAAAAACCTTCTCCAGAGTGCTCAGGAACTCAGACTGGGCCGAAGGATTACCTTCCAACAAGACAATGACCCTAAGCCACCAGCTAAACTAAAATTAACGAAAGGAGTGGTTCACAAGACAACTCTGTGACTGTTCTTGAATGCCCAGCCAGAGCCCTGACTTAAACCAATTGAGCATTTCTGGAGAGACCTAAAAATGGCTGTCACCAACGTTTACCATCCAACCTGACAGAAATGGAGAGGATCTGCAAGGAGGAATGGCAGAGGACCCCAAAACCAGGTGTGAAAAACTTGCTGCATCTTTCCCAAAAAAGACTCATGGCTGTATTAGATCAAAAAGGTGCTTCTAATAAATACTGAGCAAAGGGTCTGAATACTTAGGACCAACATTTCAGTTTTTCTTTTTTAATAAATCTTCAAAAATGTCAACAATTCTGTGTTTTTTGTCAATATGGGGTGCTGTGTACACATTAATGAGGAAAAAAAATTAACTTAAATGATTTTAGCAAATGGCTGCAAATATAACAAAGAGTGAAAAATTTAAAGGGGGTCTGAATACTTTCCGTACCCATGTATATATATATAGATAATATATATATATATATTTATATATATATATATTATATATTATATAGTCTTATATATATATATATATATATAGATATATATATCTATATATATATACTATATTATATAGATATCTATATATATATTTTTTTTTTTTTTTTTTTTTTTTTTTTTTCTATTCTTTGTAGGGTCGCAATGAATGTTGCTGTTAGTGGTAATAATGCTAAGATGATGAGTGTTTGGTTTTGTGTGTATTTCATGCTCTGTTTATCTCTCTTTTAACACATTTCCAGGCCAATCAGTAAGAAATCATTTCTTCAGCATGTGGAAGATCTTTGTGCCAACGACAATGCCAAGTTTCAGGAGGAGTTTGCTGTAAGTTTTAGGAGTAAATGTGTGTAGAGGGGTGAGAGAGAAAGAAAGTACTGGTGAACTGAAAAATGAGTTTCAGTGACACTTCATTCTGATTGGACACATAGAGTTATGTGCTCAATAGCGTATGACTTTGCTGAAATTTTCTATGGTTTGATTGATTGTCTTCTGGGGTGTTTCATAATTGGACATTTTCTGCTGTGTGTTTCAGGAGCTGCCGAAGCTGCTTCAGGATCTGGCCACATCAGACGCTGACCTGCCGTGGAATCGCTCCAAAAATCGCTTCACAAACATTAAACCCTGTAGGGAAAATTTTTATTGAAAAATTCTGTCCTTGTTTAGTAACTCCTTTCAACTGGTTCAGACTTTTTTTTGTTCTGTGAACCAAAGGAGCGGTTTAACAGGCTGTCAGCCCACAAAAGGACGTAAAAGAACTCGAGACGTGTCCCATATGGTTGTGTGCTACATCCTTATTTCAAAAGTAAAATTACAGTAAAAAACAGGAACATTGTGAACTTATCTTTCACTTTAAAATTACGGTTTCTTGTAAAATGTAATTATTCTGTGCTGTAAAGCGAATTTTCAGTAGCCATTACTACAGTCTTCTGTGTCACAGGATCCTTCAGAAATCAGTATAATATGCTGATTTGATGCTCAGAAACAGCACTTATATATTACATTTTGACAATAGTTGTACTGCGGTAATTTTTTTTTTGTGGGGGAAACCATGACCAATCTAGACATCTTTTGTAAAACGTAACAAATAAAATAAATAAAAGTATTATAAAAAAAAAAATTTTAATTAGCTTTGAAAGATGAAAAGAGCACCTGTTTGCCATCTTAGTGGAGACTCTTCTCAAAATGTAAATAGGCAATAAGAAGTACTTAGTACTACAGCTTCTCATAGCTGTAGAAATTTCCGTGGAACTTTTTAGGGTCTTTTGTGAAGCTTTTTTTTTTTGGTATTCACCTGTTGTTCCAAAAATATTGCAGGTTCTGAATGACATGAGGGTAAGAACATGATGACAGAATTTTAATTTCAAAGATATTTATTTCTTTGACACTTACCAGGCTTGCTTTCTATAAACTACCACTATGTTTACATGGACAACAATACTCCGATTTTAACACGATTAACTCAATATTCTGATTAAGACTCTACCATGTAAACAGAGATTTTTGATTACCTTAATCCGGATTAAGTCTCTGAGGGTAACAGCAAATCTATATGAAGACTGTAGGGGGGGGGGGAGTATTCCTATTTTAGTCGCATTACTGAAGTGCAGTATAGGCATGTAAACACCTTAATCACATTATTGCCGTCGTGTTGGACTTTTCGCCGCATTTTGCGACAGGGTACACACACGGCAGTGGTCAACCGTTTGGCGGCAAACAAAAGAGCATGGCTTCAACAACACCGTCGTCTGTTTGCACGTATAGCATGACAAATAATTAACTGCACTTGAAGCTTTCACTAAATTAAAAATGAAACACCCAAAACTGTATAGGGCATCATAACGAAGACAAACTCAAGGTGCGTCCCAAATCGCGTACTTATGCACTATTCTATGACGTTTTGTAGTATAAATAGTGTGAGTAGTGTTTTCACACTGAAAATTCCAAAAAGAAAAAGTGCACTTTAAATACCCGGATAATGCACTTAAAACAAAAACTATAGGGGAATGTTGACCACTTCCTGCCTCCAACTGCGCGCTGTAATTATGTAGGTGAAGGGGGAGGGGCTATCAGACGCCATTTATGAATGACAAAATAACCTTATATAATTCATACACTACATGGTTGAGTACATAGTGTATAAGTGCATAGTGTATAGTGCGTCATTTGGGACGTAGCTTATATGTTTATACGTGAAATTCCGGAGGGGACGTCGGATGGCGTCATGTGGTGACGTAATGACGTATGCCATTAATCGATCTATGTGAGTGAGTGAGTGTGAGTGACGTGGACATGTGCCAAGAGTGGTGACCATACTCCAGAATTAGTGCTCGCATTTATCCACTAATAAGTGCATCCAAGTGCACACACACACTTAGAGTAGTGGGCAGCCATTTTTTTTGCTGCGGCGCCCGGGGGGCAGTTGGGGGTTCGGTGCCTTGCTCAAGGTACATTCACTCCCCCCACCTACAATTCCTGCCGGTACGAGACCCAAACCCGCAACCTTTGGGTTACGTAGACTCTCTACCAGTAGGCCATGACTGTACTATAACATGTAAAACAGGAACATGATAGGAATATTCTAAAAGCAACTCATGTATACACCATGATCATAATATTGGCTTATTTAGAATAAGGTAAACAATTAGATTACTAATGTCCATGTAAACGTGGGGGGTTTCCCCCAAAATGGTTAAACAATATTTGAAACATGTCTTTTTTAGGGATAACATAGCGAGTGAAGTTACTGTCTGAGCCAGGAATGCCGGGGTCGGACTACATCAATGCCAGCTTCGTCTCTGTAAGCGCTCGAGAGCAGCCCACATATCAGCTGTCTCTCTCTTTTATGCCGAGGAACAACTTTAATTGAATTGGCCTAAGCTCCTGTTCTGTGTCTTGTCTCTGTGTCTCAGGGCTATCTGTGTCCTAATGAGTTTATAGCCACTCAGGGTCCTCTGCCTAGTACTGTCGCTGACTTCTGGAGGATGATTTGGGAGACCGGGACCAAAACCATTATCATGCTCACTCAGTGCTTTGAGAAGGGCCGGGTGTGTATGTGTGTGATCGAACAAAACAATGTAGTCAATTAGATATATGTTTGTATATTACTCGTTGTATATCATTACTTAAAACTATGGTCAAGGTTTACAGTCTGAGGTCATAGGAGAATCAAAAGGGTCAACAAAGCGCATATTCTCTAGGTTGGATGCCATGACTCTAAGATATAATAATTCTTTGTTGAGAGACTTCCTCTAAAATCTAAGGCAGATTTATCTATAATTCTTTATATTTTTCATGAATAAATGGATTTTACATTAAAAGGAAGTGATACTCATTTATACAGTGAAAAAGGTATTTAATGTATAAAAGTTTATTTAACATCTAAATGTGTATTAAATATGTTAACTAGCACTTTTTACCACCAGTACAGCGTTGTTTCGGGATTAACTTAAAAAGTAAAACTACAAACCAGTATATCAAACTTTTGTACATGACTGAATTAGTTTTATTATTTGTATTTTGTTTATTTGTTGATTTACATGATTTATTTCAACCTTTTACATTTATTTACAGTAAGAGTATGTTGGATATGAGATCCTGGTAATTAATTCAGACTGTATCACATATTAATTTCATTTGACTCTTGCGGTCTATATGAAGAAGTTATATCCAAAAAGCACAATTAAATAAATGTTTGACAGTGATTTGCTGAAATATATCATCATAATAAACTATACATGTAATGTGGCTGTTTTAGATCCGCTGTCATCAGTACTGGCCAGAAGACAATAAACCCGTCACTGTTTTTGCTGACATCATAATCACTAAACTCACAGAAGACGTGCATCCTGATTGGACGGTCCGGGCACTCAGAGTAGAGAGGGTAAAACAGTTTACAATGTCATTTTTATCTTTTAGATCAACCGCTGTCATAGCAGAGCAAGTGTTGAAGAGAAGTTGCTGACATGTTTATTGCTAGCTAGTTGAATTTATACGTCCAGTTAAATGGCATCCAGTTTAATTGAAAGAAATCTCAGTCGCCCCCTGAAGTAATGAGGATTTTTATTGCCACAAAAATGTATGTACCATGGGGCCGCATGCTTGTATGTGCTGATTGTGTAGTTGAGTCTGCATATGCATACTTGAGTATGTCTGTGGCCTTACTATGAGTCCAAAAATGCACAATAACACAGATGTGGGTGGTTAGGTAGATAATTAGTCCCCAAGGACACATTTAGCCCTTCCTCTCTCTTTTTCTCTCTCCAGCACGGAAGTTACATGATTGTTCATCATTTTAACTACACCTCATGGCCAGAACACGGCGTTCCGGAGTCCAGCTCCACACTCATCCAGTTTGTCAAAGCGGTTCGCTCACACAGAAGCCATGACAACACAACCAATGTGGTCCACTGCAGGTGTGTATATTTGCCCATTAGATTAACAGGAAGTCTTGAGGCTTTTCTCTACAGTAACCGGTGCATGATTGTTTTTTCTTATCTTATCTTATCTCTTATGCAAAACAGGCTTCCATAGGACTGGCCAATGTTATTTTAGTAGCATCGAGCTAATATTAAGGTTTTTATTTTAGTTATTTGATTAGTTTTAGTTGTTGTTTTTTTTTTAATATAGTTGTGTTTCGTTAGTTACAAAAAAGTGTTTCATGGTTTAGTACATATGTGACCGTGGAGCACAAAAGCAGTGTTAAGTTGCTGGGGTTTTTTTTTTTGTAGCAATAGCCAAAAATACATTTGTATGGGTCAAAATTATTGATTTTTCTTTTATGCCAAAAAATAATTAGGAGATTAAGTAAAGATCATGTTCCATGAAAACATTTTGTAAATTTCCTACCGTAAATAAAACTTTTTTGATTAGTAATATGCATTGCTAAAGACTTAATTTGGACAACTTTAAAGGCATTTTTCTCAATATTGGTTTTTGTTGAACCTCAGCTTCAGATTTCATATGATGTATAAATCTCAATTTCGAAAAAATGACCCTTATGACTGGTTTTTGTGGTCCAAGGTCACAAATGTAAATTTTGTAGACTGGAGTCAATGTATGTGCAGTGCTGGTGTGGGCAGGACTGGAGTGTTCATTGCCCTGGATCATCTCATTCAGCATGTGAGGGATCATGATTTTGTGGATATATATGGCCTGGTCGCAGAGCTGCGCAGTGAGAGGATGTGCATGGTGCAAAACCTGGTAAACCTATTTAGAAATTGACAGATTTCACTTTATATTGCAAAAATAGTTCAGTCTCTGTAGACTTGTGTGAGATGATCATGTTCTCCTGCTCAGATGTTGTTGATATGTGCCTCTCTCTCAGGCTCAGTACATGTTTCTGCATCAGAGCACTCTGGATCTGCTGTCTGCAAAAGGAAACAGTCAGTCCATATGGTTTGTAAATTACTCCGCTCTGGAGAAGATGGACTCACTGGATGCGATGGAGGGTAAAATACATCCTACAGTCAATGACTTGTGCAGTGCAGTGAGCCTGGTGATTAAAGATCTAAAGATTCTTCTGCTTTGTCTTGATGGAAACGTATTTTGTCATGTTTGTTCTCTTAGGTGATGTAGAATTGGAATGGGAAGAGACGACTATGTAACAGGGACGTTGTTTCCTGTCAGTCTGTGAGGAGACATGGGACACACTCATTAAAAATCCAGACGCTGGGACTTTGGACCCTGTGGCCAAACACGCTAAGCAAAGGATAAACGAGGAATACAGAAGTGATTCAGAAGCAAACTCAAATATTCTCACCTAAACGGATTGTCTCAGTCTTCCAACCTCTCATTTACATCCATCAGACAATCTTATCTATCAAAGTTTTTCGAAAGTTCTTGTCCAACTTCTGCAATTATTTTATCTCTACCTAGAATATGATACACCATGGACTCAAAATGGAACAGACACCAAAAATATGTCTGTTTCTTAAGTAGGAATATTCAGCAGACTGGAGTGAGAAATTGTGGGGTTTTTATGTCCTGTAGTCAAATGTATTATTAATGCAATTATTAGGGATGAGAGTCATAAGGATGTTTTGCAAAATTATTCCCTTAATGATTCTTTTGGTCTTGGGGTTTTTTTGGGGGGGGGGACAAATTATGAGATAATTACAACAGAAGAGTATTGCATTCACACAGAACATGAACATATCCCTACTTATAGTATTCCTTACACCAAGAACGAAATCTATAACAATAGGTCCACATCAACAGAGAATAACGTAATTTTTATTGCATTGATTTGGAATATCAATCTGTCAATGTTTATAGCGTTCATCTGGAAAAATCACTCTGAAAGAGATTCCAATCCAACGAACTCCATGCCGTTATCGTAAAAGTTATGTGGACTATCCTTTTTAAGGCCCGTTCATACTAAGACCGATGCTACATTAGCATCCACACCAACGGACAATAACTATTTAATAATATAGCTGCAAGCAGCGATTACTGGGGTTCAAGCACTTTAAGACATTTAAGCACATAAGGACAAGACATTATGTATTATTTAACAAGCCTGTAGCCAGATAAATCAATGATTAAAAAGAGCATTTTTGTCAATTGCATTTATCATAGAAATATTATGTTTATTAACATTTGTGGCTGTTATAGCTACACCTACGGTCCGATCTCCATAAAACTTTGTATGATTATTTAGAATCATCTGTCGCATGTGCTCATCTAGTTTGGTGAAGTTTTGAGTTTTCGTTTAGAATTTATAGGCTTTTGGGTATATTTGACCACGCCCCCTTTTCTAAAATGACCCCGTTATAGCTACTCAAAAGGAAATGTTCAACATTTATTTTTTTGATTATTGATCTAGAATTCAGAGAATCATGCTGCAGTGCTTATATTGAGGTTGAGCTAGTTCGCAAAAGTAGTTTAGGACTAGTTCGCAAAAGTTAATAATCGAGAATATTTAATGAATGATTTGAATGACAGCAGAGGTTTTTGAGGCAAAGTTGCTCAATATGAGGATATCTATCAAATGATATGAATATTGTATGGGTGTGTGAAACGCCACCTGAATACAGAGGCATAAAACTCTTTAGAACCACCTTGTGGTCGATTTCTTTCAAAATTATTACAGACCCCTAGGGCCATGAATTGAACATGCCCACCGAGTTTCGTTCTGTTCAGCCTCTGTTAACCTTGTTTAATAGGTGATAAAAATTCACTGGCTGATGGCGGTCATGTTTTTTGAGATACATGAATATCCTTGTGGCACTTTGGACAAAGACACTGCATACCAATTTTCAAGTCGATCGGAATAACGGGTGCGTAGTTATAGCCATTTTTGTTTTTCCCTGTTATAGCGCCACCAAGTGGCCAAACTCCACGTTTTTTTTATTGTGACTTCAGATTGAGCTTTTACATGCGTGTTCCAAGTTTGGTGAAAATATCTCTTTCCATTCAAGAGTTACATGCTTTTTAGTAAAAAAAACTTTTTGGCGTCCCGTCGCGACGTTGAGTCAAAAGCTAATCTTTTTTGATAATTATTGATATTCACTCTCCAGGTTCCGATCAGGAGAAAAATCTTGGACTAGTTCGCAAAAGTAGGTTTTTCAAAACATCCAAAATACCCGAAACTTTCGTCATGGGAATCCGAGCCATGCGTTTTGTCCATCGTGAGCCAAGGATTCCAACAACATAAGACACTTGAGCCTGCGACTAACGGTTTAGAGTTATGAGTGATTTCGTACTTTTGATTGCTGAAACACCCTTCAGGCCGATTGGGGTGAGCCTTGGTGACATTGTAGACAGTGTGAGTACTACCCTCCCTCTAAGTCTCTACGACTTACGTTTTGGTCTGCCCGATTCCTTTTTACATGGAGATTGCTGATCCTTGGCCATTCTAACAATTACAATAGGGTTTCAGCCCTTAATAAGCACGTGCAGCAATAAATGTAGTCTGCCATTTTAAATGCTCGAGCTCTATAAAGTCGAATAGATTCTGATAGACTGTCAGTGTTGTTGTTTTTTTCTTTCATCAGCTGGATATAATAGTTCTGAAAGTGGTTATAACGATATAATTTCTCATTTTAAAACCTAATTGTTTGCTGAAGTCATGTCAACTACACACAGCGGGCCATAACGTATTTCTGTGAAGCTATTAGCAGCACACACTTTTACAGTCGGTTGGGTTTTTATCATGGTTTTTATTCACAGTCGATATTTTTATCGCTTATCAGCTGGAAAGAAGCGCTCTCGACATTGTCCCAAAGACATCTTTCCACCACGTCATTATACAGTTGTGGTCTGGTTTTGGAGTCCTCTAAAGCAGTGACACACGACCTCAATCTCTGTTCACTTCATAGCTGGTGTGATTGTGAGAACAGAGAGCTTGGGAATGATTTGAGTCTCTGTCAGCTCTTAAAATGTCTGTTTTTATGTTTGTATGCACTGGATGTGTGAATCCTTGTCTGTAACCATGCTTAGCATAAATCAAGTTAATTTTTAATTGCCTCCGTATTATCCAGCAACTACATTTCTTCACGTTTTTTTAAACTGCTTGTGTAGATCTGATGAGTTTGTGTATGTGTGGGCTTTTGTCCCAAGGGAAGCCCCTGCATTCTTCCTCGACAATGAACCTCTTATTACACAAAGAGCAAGTCTACGCATATTTACTTGATTTGATTTATTTAACAAGGCATTAATACAATTTATATTCACAATTTATTTAAATGGGTCATATGATGCGATTAAAATTTGTCCTTTCTCTTTGAAATGTTACAAGCTCTTTGTGCACAAAGAAGATCGTACATCTCAAATCCAAAGAGATATATTCTTTATAAAAGTTAAGATTCAACCCCGCCTACCTAAAACGGCTCATTCTAAAACAACCCCACATGTCTATGTCACGATGTGGAAATATTAGCATAACGCCGTAAAAGGACAAATGTCATGCAAAGAAACCCGTAACTTTTGATTTCGCGCTGTCTTTTGTTACGCCGCCCACCAGGTCGTGAAGGCTCTGGTTGGTTTCGTTGTGAAAGTGAAAGACTTTGTTTGGCCTTCCAAAAGAGGAACGATATCTGCCTCGTCATGCCTAGAGCTGATCCGTGCTGGTCGCTGAGGAAATACATCAACTTCGCTTTGTGGATCGCCGGATCGGCTTTCACCGTGGACGAAGAGTCCAGCCCGGGGTCGTCACATGAGGTTGCCACAAGCCCGCCGACCGCTCCTTTGTCGAATCCGCCGGCCGTGCCGTTTTCTAGCCTGCCGGCCTCCGCTCACTCAAGCCCGCCGTGTGTGACGCTGTGTGTTTTGTGAAAGCGAAACTACTTTGTTTTCCAAAAATGGACACGACTAGAATTCAGTGGTTAAGTTGTATTTAAAACACTGTTCCAGAACACTTCAACCCAGGGCGTAGATTACGCGGGGGACGTGGGGGACGTGTCCCCCCCACTTTTAATCTCATGTAAATTCGTCCCTCGCACTTTTTCGGGCAAGTGTGTTTGCATAGAGGTTTTCAAGAGCCGGTGTGAATAAATATAGATTTAAATTCATAGAGACAGGATAGTCTGTGCATGATCTGATGTTTTATTCGGACCCAGAATAGGCGAGATGAACATCACGGAGCGCTAAACACACTCATGCAGTGTATGTTTCATTCATACTCAAAGCCGGAGTGCGCTCTCGCGCAGAAAGTCGTATGAGGAAATCCCTAATATGGACAAAAGCATCCAGCTATCGCTGTATGAAAACAGTTGTCAGACCTTTACACCTACATGTGCGACAATATGGTTATTTGTTGTTTGGCAATTCTCTCCAGGTAATAAATAAATATATGAACAATGCAGTGCTAACTGACATAGCATTTATTACAGTATAAAAACTATTCTGCCATATGTGATAAAAAGTGTTTTGTTAATATCACCAAAATCATTATTATTGGTTAGTGTCCACATTATCTGGACAGTTAACACAACACCACCTCGCTTTTCCGACCGTGATCTTTGTAAAATCGCCACGTTTCAGAAAGGCGGGGCATAGAGGAGGAACAATAGTGTACAGTATGTGGAAAATATTGTTTTTTTTAACACATTTCATTACACCAAATAAAATAATGTTTTTTTAGCAACATCATATGACCCCTTTAAGAGTGATATCTACACTTGCAAGCAATCAGAAAGTAAGTCTGAGTGCTGAGAAAACATAATTTTGAAAGGAGAAAAACTAAAAATCCTGTAAAATTCAACTTTCCTCCAGTTTAAGTGTTAGAGTATAAGAGTTTACTCATAGTAGCCATCTGGATGCTGGTGTGCCCTTCTGTGCTAGCCGCTGAAAAACTACCCTCCAGAAGCAGACACCAGACATGATACACCCACAAAACACCCTGCAGATTCCAAACCAGACACAATATCAGCATATATAAAACTGACAGCTCTTCGCTCTTGTCAGAAGGATTTGACACATGAAAAGTCTTTAGAAATATGTAGGTTAAAACTATACTATTCTTGAACTCTTGCATTGCAAGACTGTGGTTCGCTATAACTGCCCACTAGTGGATAAGTAAAATATAGCATCAGTTTTATTTTGTTTAGAAAGCCATGTTCCTTTCTTCTTTAATCAAACAATACTCAAAAAAGTACTTAATTATAGAAAGACTCTGAAAGCTCCATCAACTATTTAAAGGATAGTCTATATGCATCTAACATACTTTTGCAGTAAAATTATGAATGTTTTTCACAAAATTATTTGTCAAAATCTGTGCATTAGCTTTTTCAGTATATTCAGCCTGACAGACCTTTCATCACCTATTTTTCACAAAATAATTTGTCAAAATCTGTGCATTAGCTTTTATGAGTATAAATTCAGTTTGACAGACCTTTTATCACCTACTATGTTGTTAATATTAATTAATCAACAACTTAAAAAAATTACTGTTTTATTAAACTGTGAAATATTTGAAAGCTACATTCCATTATCATATGTACATATTTACAGTATGTTAATATTTAACAGTATTGTTCCATGATTATCAATTGTTTGCGTAGGACAAATATGACATTTTGATATAATGACGGAATCGATGGTTCCCATTGTAAATATGAATAAAGGATTGTATTATTTCTTTGTTTTTTTTTTTTTGGGGTTTTTTGTAAAAAAAAAAAAAAAAAAAATCATACATACCTTCCTGTATTCCCGAAGCCAAAGCCTAATTCTTATCCAACTGACTTTATAACTTAAAATAGTCTTGAAACTCTGGGGAAAACAAGAAAACAAAATGTTGTTGACCACATTTATTCAAGTTAATTTAGGAATGCTTACATTTATCTGGCTGAAAAAAAAAAATATATATATATGAAATAGTGCCAACACACATACTTGAAACATACTCAAATCTCTTAAATGAAATGTATATACCAGTGGCGTTCCGACCATATAAACTGTGAATGCTCCACATACCCAGGCCATCTGAGAGAATGAGTTCACGGCATAATTAATATAAACATGATTATAAGTCGATCCCTTGTCATTTGAAATGTAACTTAAAGCTTAAAGTCGGCATGAAACGGAAGTTGCGATTGTATTTTCTTTTCTACTGTGACGTATATCCGAGTGAAACGGCATCTGAAATGAGAGGGCAGGTCTTGATTTCGTCCTTCGGGAATTGATGGATCGTTGGAAGCTGGGCTTGCAAACAAAATGGAGGCAGATCTGAATGCCAGTTTGCAGTTAGTGTTGTTGGGGGATTTCTCTCCACTGGATTCACAGCCAACACCCAAGCATGACTAAATGTTTTATTTATTAAGGATGATGATGACGATCAACGGCTCCAAAACCTGCCTAAACAGTGTGCGGCGAGAGAGCGAGAGAGCGAGAGCGAGAGCGACTGTCTGAATGACTGAGCACATCCTCCATCAGGTTAAGTCATATTCATGAAAAAAATTTGTTTGCGATGTCCTAAGAGTAATGTTGTCGTAATATCCTAATATCTTTTCAATGTTTAGGGGTAACTTACTCCCTCATGACTGGTGTCAGAGCTATAAAGTGAAGCATCAGCTTCAGCATTTCCCCCTGTCGTTTATCCCAGCGTTTACCCCTCACGTCACCCTTGTGCCATAGCTCGTGACCGGAAGAGAAGATGAGTCGTTTTGAGGGGGAGGGGAGGTTAACGTTTTTTATTAAAGATTACGAGGGCACATGAATAAAAAAAATAATGAAATGCACGGATAAATTATTTGTAATAGACAAATTTTCCAAATTTTGATTTCATGGTGACTTTAAAGGTTAGAAAACACTACACTGATTTTTCTTTTTGCCAACGCAGTCCCATTTTATTTAAGTTTACGTCCATTGCGGTTGCTTCCGGGCGGAGTGGATTCTCCGAGCTTTCTGCTTCCGCTCTGTTGCTGTGACTCGTCAGGATCGATGCGTGTTCTCAGTGATTTGCTGGTCTGTGGCTGATTTAATGCACTAGGTAAGCTGTCCGTGAACCAAGCGGAAAAATGTGCTGTTGCTGTCTGATCTCGATTGCCGAAAATCACATTGTGTTTGATGCAAAACCAACTCGACTTAATCAAAAGAAAAAAAACGCTGTAACTGTATATTTTTTGTTTTCTCAAGCAAAGATAATTTTAAAAGTCCACTGAAAACATACCTTCTTACATTTTTGTTCATAGACAACGTATGTTGAAGATATAAGTTATTGTCAACGTTATTGCCTAAGCGGCAAATACAATTTTTTTTAAAGTTTATAAAAATGTGGGCTCTATCACAATCATAATGTTCCCTTTGTTTTGCGTATGCTCGTGTCGCTTAAAGTTAAAGTCCTTCTCTGATTTTATTGTTGTGTGTAAGGTTGCAATGTTACTTTGCAATATTTTAAAGAATTATTATTTTGCGTATTTTGCATGGTCTGTTATTGGAGTAGTGTCACCCGGGTGGGAGTTTTAACTCCTATTCACTGGGAATAAAAAAATAATTTAGCTGATGCAGAGAGACATATAGACCGGGGAATCCCCCCATCTCCCCACCCTCTGAATATTTACAAAATGGTACCACTTGTAAACGTTGGGGGTTGCTGTTTTTAATTGGAAAACCAGCTATATTTTTCTTGCATTCGAATAATGGATAAACTTGAAACGATAGAAGAAGGATTGGAGATTAATTTAATTTACAAATAAGGTAGGAAATGTGCATACTTTTAAATCGACACGTGCCATGGTGTTTCTTGGCTATTTGTCATCTGTGATCCCTTTTGAGTGTCCTGAAAGCAGATTGGGGGAGGGGGGGTGTCTTATCACTCAGCATACCCGGTTAACCATTATTCATTATTCTTTTGGGTGGAGACTTTAATCAAACTATAAATAATTATTTGGACAGATCACCACCTAGACTGTCTGATAGTTCATCAGGCTTTTGTGGTTTGATCTTCCGATTTGGCCTAATTGATGTTTGGCGAGAAAAACATCCTCATGCTTTACAGTTTACTTGGTCTAATAGTTCTGGTTCACTTATGTCTAGAATTGATTTTTGGTTATGTAGCGAATCAGCTCATGGGGAAATATGAATAATTAACCATAACTAGTTATAAATAGCTATTCATATTTTAGATCCGCTGTAGATATTTAGCTGACCTCTCAGGGTCAACGGTCTGTTAATGCTATGAATGTTAATTTCCTGGTTAAGGAAATAACTTTCTTACTGTACAAATCTACAAAAGCTTGTAACTATCTGCTATTAGTGACTCGTGTAGGAGCAACAATGCACATGTCCACGTGTGTACAAGTAAGGTTTTAATTCACTACATAAACCTTAAACTATCTAACAACTCATAAACACATAAACGGTCTAACATACACATACCACATACAGTTGGTATAGGAAAGGATTTTTAAAAAGGGTTGTTTTTACTCAGCATAGAAAGAGGCATAAAGAATGAATTTATGGAACACTTTGCATATTCAGCAGATCTAAGCCTGAGGGAAAACGTCAGATTCTTAGTTCCAACACACCTTTGTAAAAAAGGTGTAACTGATACTTAATATATAAATTAATAAGACCAAGTTTGATACTTAGCGAGTCTCGGCAGTCTGAAAGAGATTCCTGATGCAAATATTAAAGCTTCCCGTAGATCTTTGCTGAAATCGGGTCGATGAGAAGAACCAGTTTGAGTCAG
>JADLZN010003244.1:0-53502 GCA_018155175.1 Sinocyclocheilus anophthalmus
CTTTCCCCCCCCCCCCTTTTTTTTTTTTCCCCCCCCCCCCTTTTTTTTCGCCTGCCCATGATGTGTTGAGCACACCGGTCACTGAAAAAACGCAGGGCAGAAAGATTGGGACTTTAATTGACCTTGCTTCAGACACAAACTACATTACCCATAAGGCTGCTGAAAGACTGAAGTTAAAAAATGAGAAGATAACTTTAGTTGTGCATGGGGTTGGTGGAATGACCATGGAGGTGAACACACAAAGGTATCTCCTCAAGGTCAGAGTCAAGACTCCTAAAGGAACAGAGAGGGCTCATGAAATGGTCTGCTACGGTTTGGATGAAATCACCAGAGTGGATCAAGTAATTGAACCTGAGAAGTTGAAAAAATTCTTCCCAGAAGTCAAACTTAAAGAATTAAAAAGACCAGAAGAGGTTGAACTTCTCATTAGCCACCGAGAGGGAAGACTCGCTCCCCAGAGGATAAAAATCACCGGAGACCTCGTCTTGTGGGAGGGTCCATTGGGGAAGACAGTGGGTGGAGCACATCCCGACTTGTTTGAAGAAGTGGAGGTTAAAGCATATGAGCCCAAAACACACTTTGCTCGCTCCATGAGGACAGCAGCTGTCAAATATCAAGAAATCACAAGTCCAACAACAAACACAGCTGCCCAGCTACAGCAGGAGGATGTGGCTCAGGCCAAATTTACAGCTGCTAGTAACAGTGAGTTCCTTGAGTGGTGGCACTGGGACAGCATCGGAGCTACATGTGAGCCAAGATGTGGAGGATGCCGATGTGGAAACTGTCCACCAGGAGGAAAAGAAATGACCCTGGCAGAGGAGAGGGAGCTTGAGATCATTAAAGGAGGCCTCACCTACAAGAAAGGGGATGATCACACACCAGCTCCACATTGGGATGCAAAGTATCCTTGGACGGTAGATCCAGCCTCTCTCCCAAACAACAAAGGTGCAGTCCAGGCTTGTTTCTTAAGGATGGAAAAGCAACTAAGCAGAAGAAAAGCGGATGGGAAAGGCGGCATATGCTACCCAGGAAATCCATGGAAAATGGTCTTCGAACTGGGGCGCCAGCACCAGCCCAGAAAAAACTTCACCAACCAAAAATCAGGACAAGTGGAAAACGGGGGACACAGGTGTTGGTACGTAAGGCCCTGGTGGGCGGCCAAAACCCTAAGTCGGTGGGGGGGGGGTGACAACACCAGTTCGTATTGTATGGAATAGTAGCCAGAAATACAGAGGTGTGAGTATGAATGATCTTCTTCTGAAGGGACCAGACGTTCTCAACCCTATCAGAGCTGTCTTGTTGAGGTTCAGAGAAGGGATGCATGCATCTCTAGGAGACATCAAAAAGATGTACAACTCTGTATGGCTGGAGGAGCGTGAGATGCATCTTCACAGGTTCCTCTGGAGGGACAACCCAGATGAAGAGATAAGTGAATATGCAATTACCAGAGTCAACATTGGGGACAGACCTGCTGGTTGCATTGCTCAGTTGGCTATGAGGGAAACAGCACGGCTGCCCAACTTTATTCACTTGGAGGATGAGCGCAGAGTCATTGAAGAGGACAGTTATGTGGATGACCTCTTAACCTCCCAAAACGACCTAGATAGACTTGAAAAAATCACAGCAAATGTTGAAGAGATCTTGAAAGCTGGAGGTTTCTTTCTCAAGCCATGGGTCCGGTCAGGGCAAAGTGGGAGGCAAGGAATGGAGGCGGAGGTTCTAACAAAGAAACAAGGTAAAACCACCTTAATTCTTCCAAATCAAATGAGGGACGAAGACAACAAAGCCTTGGGCATCGGCTACCAAGTGGATGAAGACAAGCTCTACATGTTAACCTCAGTTAACTTTTCCAAAAGAAAAAAGAAGATGAGAGTTGGAAAAGATCTTCTCAAGGAGGAGGTGAGAACTGAGACACCTAATCCACTGACTAGGAGAGGTCTCTTAAAGACAAGTAGTGGGGTTGGGGGGAAACTGTACGGACCAATTGGTTGTTACCACCTGCAAAAAAAACACAGAGGGGCAATTCTTGTTAAGAACAGCATTCCAAGAGGGGGGGAGGGGGGTGGGGGAGAAACTACCCAGAAAAAAACCTGGGCCCAACCTCTCTCAGACAAAGGCTCTCAGAAGAAGAAAAGCCATACAGCTTTTTGAAGATATTGCAGCTGGGCAGGGTGAAAATTCAACAAGGAGTTCCACACCAGGGCCTGCGCTGGGTAGGGGGAAAAATTGGGGAATCCACATCTCTGGATGGAAAGCGACAAAACTGGAGCCTGTGATGTACTTAAGATTGGGAGGGGGGACAAGTTCAAGGCACGAAGGTTCGATTAGGTTGAAATTCAAAAGCCAAACTGAACCAACCTGGAGCCGAAGGGAGAGGAAGCGTAAAGCTGAGATCGGGTGGTGCGGTCTTTGCAAGCCGGAATTCAGAAAGGTTGTGGAAAAGAATGCTCGGAATGACGTAGTGTGAGAGATTGGTTCCATCTTACTGACAGGTCAATCCACGGTCTTGGCCGGTTGCCATTTAAAGAGTCAGTTATGGGTACAAAAACCTTTCTTTGCAAAAATAGAGTGGGTAAATCAGAGGGCTGGGGGACCGTGACAAGAAAATGGGTGGGGGATGAGTGGAGATCTAAATATAGCTGACCTGATCACAAGGATGTGGCTTGATGCTTGACGCTCCTGAAAGATTTGAAGGAGAATTCAACATGGCAAACAAATGGGACCAGGAGTCTAAACAGAGGGCCAGGAGGAGTGGCCTATACAAAATCAGATGGAGAGGTTGCAGCTCTTGCCAGGGACTGGGAGTATTTAAAACAAGCCTCCAGAGGAAGGAGGCATTCTCAGGTGCATTAAAAACAAGGAAAACCGCTTTCAAGCAAGAAAGGGGTCGGGTCGGTCAGCAGAAGAAAGTACTTACAAACGACACTAAGTAAAAGGGTCCAAAGAGGTGAACTTCAAGGAGGAAAAAAAACCTGTGGTAAAACCCAACTCTTTCTCTAAGAAAGTAAGGGCCCATGGCTGGCGTTCAAGGAATCGTGTGGAAAGTAAGTAAAAGATTTTCAAGTAAAGCCTCCAACACTGGTGCAGGAGGTCATTGCCTGGGGTTTTGTTCTAAGGCTGCCAACGGCAGTTGGGCTTGAAGGGAAAGCGGCCGGGCCCCCTAAAACAGTCAAAAAGTTTGGGGACGGGGTAAAAACATTCCCACCCCAAAAGCAAAACAAAGCTGTGCTGACTGTCAAAGAACATGAAGATGCACTCAAAGACCTCTTCCTCGCAGCTCAAGAAGGTACAACTTTTTCAGACACAACTCTAAGCAGACTGGTAGTATACAAAGATGTGAAGTCTGGACTTCTAGTTTGTGGAGGCAGAATTCAGACGTTCAACGAAGATAAAACAGCAGTGCCAGTTTTACCATTTGAAGCATGGGTGTCTACATTGCTGGCACAAGAATCCCACAAAGTAAACCACGAGGGAGTGGCAGGAACTCTTCTCCGGATGAGGAAGAAAGCCTGGGTGATAAAAGGCCGTAGACTTGCCAAGAAAATGGTTGATAGCTGTGTGATTTGTAGGAAAAACAAGGCAAAACAATGTCAACAAATCATGGCTGACCTGCCTCTAGAGCGAACAGCCCCAGCTGCACCTTTTGAATTCACCACCATGGACCTGTTCGGCTCTTATGAAGTGAAAGATGAGGTTAAGAAGAGAACTAGACTGAGTATGGGGAATAGTCTTCTGCTGCATGGCTTCCCGAGCCATACACACTGAAGTGGTGAGTGACATGTCATCTGAAGGATTCCTGCTAGCCTATCAAATGTTCACTTCACTGAGAGGACACCCCAGGAAACTCTGGTCAGACCCTGGCACTAACTTTGTGGGAGCTAAACCTGCTCTAGAGAAGCTTCACAAATTTCTTGACTGACTAAACAAATCTGAACTTGAAGACACAGCTGCCAAGCATGGTACAGAATGGTTGTGGAAGATCCACCCTGCAGACTCTCCCCATAGGAATGGAGCAGCAGAGGCAGCTGTCAAAGTAGTGAAGCGGGCGTTGAGCAACCTTGGTGGAGATGGTGTTTTCACATGAGGAGAATTCCAAACTTTTCTTTTCATGGTAGCCCAAACATACTCCAAAATGAGAGACCCATCGATGCAAGAACTCAAAGCAGAGAAGACTGCGTAGAGTACATCACCCCGAATTCTCTGCTTTTAGGACGTGCCAATCCAAAGGGAGACCCTGGAGATTTCCAGTTCGATGGCTACCCTTACAAAAGACTTAAACATATTCAAGCAAAGGTAAGCAATTTCTGGAAGAAGTGGAGCCAATTGGCTGGACCTAATCTGTTCATAATAAACAAATGGCACACCAAAGAGCAAAATGTTGCGGTTGGAGATGTGGTCTGGTTGGCTGACCAAAATGCCCTGAGAGGACAGTACAAGCTGGCTAGAGTGGTCAGTGTCAATGCTGACAGCAAAGGCATCGTAAGAGATGTGCTTGTGAGGACTTTTCCCAGCTATCCTGTTCACATCACAAAGGCAAACGGCAAAGAAGGGCCCACAAGAGCAAATAGGGAAAGAACCAAGAGGCTTCAAACCAGAATCCCAGCCACAATTCTTCATAGAGATGTCAGACGCCTTGTCATTCTACTTCCCATTGAAGAACAAGCAAAGGACCAAGGGCTTGTGTGACCTCTCTGGATTTGGAAAAACCAGGAGCTCAAGTGGGAGGTGTTAAGCTAAATCTCAGAAATGGGTCTCAAAGAACTACACTTCCCAGAGTGCACCAGCAGCAGCAAACTGGCTGCTTATCACAGGATCCGTCATTGTCACTGATTAAGAGCACCTGTAAAAACATGGAGGTTCTCATTCATTCAGAAAAGAAACTTCAGAGAGAAGACGCTCCAAGTTCACTAATAGGTTCAGTCCAAAGACGCCAAAGGTCAGTGAAATGTTTTATTTAATTTCATGGTGTTTGAAATGCTGCTTAATATGTTCAAGTATGTTTAACTGCTGTGTAGATTGATTAAGAAACACATTGCAGCATTGACTTCATTGATTGTTAAATGAGTTCGTGCTAAAATAACCATGTTGAGTTTGAAAAACTGAAACTGTAGAAATGATATTAACATATCGAGATCATGAATGTAAAGTTAGAAATTGTAAAAAAATTGTCGCTATGTAAAAGCTTTACTAAACATATGAAACTGTTTACATTAAAAAGTTGTTTAGTTAATATAGGGAACCTTTTGTTCTCGTCTTTAAAGGTTTACAAAGCTGAATTTACTGAATTAACTGAGCGAAAGCCCAAAAGAAAATTAAAGGGATTGAGTGGAAATTTGAGTTGTCCTTGTTCCTTTGGAGTGAATCAAGGGTAGAGGACTTGGACGCAGTGATTGTGGGTGTTCGGGCCGAATCACATGCCCTGTGGTCAGTGGCAAGTAAGAGCAGACTGCGACGTGTGTGTCAAAGGCGGGGGCGATTGTGTGAAACGATGGTTGTGTTTGAGAGAAGCGGGGCAATAGAAGGAGTATCAACGTATATGTAAGTATTTAGAAAACAACATGTGTTATTCTTGACGTTAAAGCATTGTAATATATATTCGTTAGATCCAAATACACAATAATAATGATCTTTAGAATAAGTCATATGACCCCTTTAAGACACAGATTAGATAGACTGTTACGGTTTATACTGACGCATTGGGGAAACACCTTTCTCTTGTAAATACTGAAGCCTGATTGAATAATTCTATTGCGTTTCAATAGCCAGTGGTGTTCAAGCGTGTGAATCTGGGAGTGGCACCACCACTATATAATGCGTCTTTTGGCGCCATTTCCTCCGAATATTCCTCCTTCATACTACACGCTAGAAGCCTTTCTTTCCGTAGATTCATCGCCAAACAAGTGGATTATTCTCTTCCCCGCCCAGTACTCATCATCTAGATTGCAGCCAGCCCCCACCTCTAGGTCACGGACGGAGCCAGAGCCTTCGAGGAGCCATCGTGATGGAAAAATACAATTTTGTTCTTAGGATAATAACTAATTGGTGATTGTGATTTGTTTTGTACTGTTTCGACCACGGTGTGGAGGTTTCACTGCACCCAGATGAGCCCTCTTTATGACTCAGATGTTGCACTTTCTGCTCAGGCACTGAATACATGATCTTTGGTTTATAAGCTTTGTCTCAGATCCTTAGAAGAGTAAAACTGATACAATGAGTCAGTTGTTTTTAAAATGGTACAAGTATTAGTATATATTATATATATATTTATATATTATATATACACTGTATATGATTATGTATATATATATTGTTATATATTATCTTATCCTGCGACCCAAGCTATGAGTTGGAAGTTTTTGCTTTCGGGTATATGGTGGACATTATATTTTAGTGAATTTCTCTGAGACCTCACATGTCACAGTTTTAAATCTGGATGTCCTATACAGAGCACATTCAGGGCTTTTCAGAGATGCCAATAATTAGTGGTCTGTGTTGACAATGCACAACCTCACCTCTCCTTTGTTTTTAAAAATGGCTGACATTAATTTTGTGATAATTGTACATCCTTATGGAAATATGAGAATATTTTGTAATTACCATTTAAATCTGACTAATTTTCAAATAGTTTGTCATAAATAAATATTTCAGAAAAATGTTATGGGGTTTCAAATCAAAATATGACCTTCTGTTACGAAACAGGACATCATTTCATACATGTCCACTGTAGAGGACACCAGGAATAAAAGCATGTTTATTAGCATTTTGGCATTAGCATTCATTTGTTAGACATAACAAATGAATAGGGAAATAAATTATATATCAATATTCCTATGAAATATTAGATATTATGAAAATCTGGCCAATGACTACTCCCATTATTACACTTCTTTTTTCAACATACTGTCCCAACAGCACTTTAATATGCAATTTAGATACACTGTATAGATAGATAACATTGTGCTTAATGGGAAAACAAGTTTATGGAATTTTTACACACATATCGCATAAAAGCAAATTGGTATATCAAATAATTTTGTTATGTATTTTATAACATAGTTGAGAACCATCCATAAACAAAGTTAGTTATAAAAAAAATACTGAAACCTAAAAATTGATTGGTGATTAAAAAAAAAATCCCATTGTTTTTGCCTATGCATGTCTACTCTTGTCATTTTATTTTTAGAAAAAACTGAGTCTGGGTGTGTCCTCTCAGAGGACGATATCAAACGTATGAAAAAATACTACTTTTTCAAAAATGATATGTTCTACATTTTTTTTAGGCTTCAGTAATAGAACGTAGAGCATGAAAAAAATACTAAATTCACAAAACTTTTTATTTCTGGTTCTCAGGAGGATATATATATATATATATATATAGTATATATATATATATATATATATAGTATATATATAATGGATGGGAGTCAGCTCGAGACATTGATTTTAAACTTTTGCAAGATCTATGACTTGTAGAGAGCAGGTAGACTTTGGTATTTTGGCAAATACTGTATGAGCACAGTTTGATAAATGGTTGAGATCTTTTCCAGAGAAAAACATCTGAGAAGGCAAAGCTAGTAACATATCATCAACTATGAAAAACATTTGAGATATTTTGTTTATTTCTTTCAAGCATATAATATAAGGTAGAAATGATGTTCCTTCTGAAAAATTGGCAGAATTCATTTCTTAAAATAATTCCTTTTTCTGAGTGCTTGCTTCTCGGATGGCCACTTGCAATTTCTGTCAAACGCCAGTCAGGGAAAGCTTTGGTTGTGGATTGTCATTTCAGTGCGCCGCTCTACAGCCAATTTCATTTAGACAAATTTTTCTTCCAGACTGTGAAGTCAATTTGCATGCACACACTTAGAAGCGTACAGTTAAAAAAAATAAAAAATAAATAATTGAAACTGGTTGTGCAGTAACCGGCAATACTAAATAATCTCCTCTCGAGTCAACCTTGCAGCACAGTTTTTAAGGAAGTGCGATTGAAAGGCTCGCGCAACAGGTGATGCAGTGCGACCTTTTTTCTTATTTTCAATAGTGAGAACTAAACAGGTTGTATAATTATGATGTGTGTGTGTGGTTAGGATTACATATACATTAGCAGTATTACTAACACAGTGTAAACAGTTTTGTATACTTATGATTGTTAACAGACCTCTTATGTTCTAAGGCTGCATTTATTTGATTAAAATATTCAGTAAAAAGTACACATAATTGCACTTTAAAATAACTGTTTTCTGTTTAATATATTGTAAAATGTAATTTAATTCCTGTTGAATTTTCAGCATCATTACTCCAATCTTCAGTGTCACATGATCTTTCAGAAAATAATCAAATATGCTGTTTTGCTGCTTAAGAAACATTTCTGATTATCAATGTTAAAAATTCAGATTTGCATCACAGGAATAAAACACATTTAAAAATATATTTAAATAGAAAACAGCTATTTAAAGTTAATAGTACCGAGTGTATCACAACTGGATTTACTGTTTTACTGTATTTTCGCATGTTCATAAAAATGTAAGTATGAAAATTCCAAGACGTAGGCTAGAATCTGGGATTGCGAAGTAACCTGTGCAATAGTGCCGACACCGGTCCTGTCTTGCGGTTGAACTGACGGCGCACATCATACTCCTTACAAAACTTTTAGATTCCTTCCGCGCTGGGAGCCGGTGCCATGAGTACAGCCCATGACCTCCAGGAAAGACTTGAATTCGCAAGTAATCTTAGTGCAAATCTTCCTCAGGTTTTCAAACCAAGAGATGGGGACAAAGAGGGCAAAACTAAGCGACGCAGCTTTAAAGGGGTCATATGATGCGATGTTGTGAGAATTTTTCCTTTCTCTTTGAGTGTTACAAGCTCTTGGTGCATTAAGAGGATCTGTAAAGCTGCAAAGACTAAAGACTCAAATACAAAGAGATATTCTTTATAAAAATTAAGAGTCAGCCACACCTACCTAAAACGGCTCTTTCTAACACGCCCCCACATGTCTATGTTACTATGTGGGAAGATTTGCATAACGGCACGCATATGTTCACGCAAAGAAAGAAGGCATAGCTTTTGTTCTCGCTGTAGTATTGTTGTTTCCACCGCTATGTCATAAAGACGCTGTGTGCTTCGCTGTGAAAGCTGAAACTACTTTGTTTGGTTCCAAAAGAGGACGATTTCCTTTGGCTTCTGTCCTGTACCTGGATCCTTGCGGGTCAATGGTCCAGGAGGAAATACTACAACTTTGCGCTGGGGATCGCTGGATATGCTTTCACCGTGGACGAAGCGGAGTCAAGCCCAGGGTCGTCACATGTGGTTGCATACCGGCCTTTGTCGAATCTGCCGGCCGTGCCGTTCTCAAGCCCACTCTAACCCTCCCGCCGTTCCTCCAGCTAGCCCCGGCCTTGACTCAGCATGAGGCTGACGGTGTGTGACGCTAGCCTTTCATTGTGACACAGCCGAAACTACTTGTCGTGGCCTTCCAAAAGAGGACACGACTGTAAATCAGTGGTTAATTGTATTTACAACACTGTTCCATGAACACTTCAACCCATTTCGCGTAGATGTGTGCAGAAACATTTTATGGGGAGAGACTCTTTATGATCTGGTATCGAGTAGGACTGACAATTGCCGGCTGTTTGACTCACAAAGACTGTAAGTATTGTTGCTTTATATTTTAAAGATGTTTTTATGGAAATATCTTTTAAAGCACATTTTGTGGGCATTGTAGAGTCAGGGTTGTGTTTTTGGTGTGCGCAGAAGATGTCAGACATGGTTTCGATATATGCGGCACGACTGCAACGCATACGCGGGTTAAAAAGACAGGGATACAGGTCATTATAATCATGTAATTTTGTTCCCCATATGGATGCAACAATGACTGCGTTTATAATGGAGTTTTTCATGTTTTTGAATTCCATTCGCTCCGGCTCCTGAGAAGATGGAGTATCATCACACATAGATCAGGCAAGGGTCGTAACGTTTCCTTCTCACACTTTGAGGTTGTCTTCGCGGCGCAAATCATAAGACTGGAATGTGAGCTGGCAAATCACGAGCATCACCTCGCATTCTCAGGACGAGAGCCTTTGTTAAAAAAAACGAGCGTTTCGAAAGGCGGGGCATAGAGGAGAAACAATAATGTACAGTATGTGGAATGTGTTTTTTGAACCTTAAACCGCATAAACTAAAATACATTTATATGGCACAATAATATCACAAAATGCTGGTCTTTTTCGCTGAAGCATCATATGATCCCTTTAAATAAAGTAATTTTTAAAGCCTTTTGAGGTTATTTGTAATTGCAACGTAAAGTTGTAGGAGTGATAATTTTAAGAAGCAAACCCATATGCTGAAGTCCATATTTGTTTTGTGGGAGTTTGTCTTATGGTTGCATTAGAATAGATTTCATAGACACAATCGACAATCACAAAAATTACACAGTGCTTCTAAGACGATGTGAGTTTAAAGATACACGGATGTTGAAAAAAATACTGCTTCATTAGCATTCAGGATGGGGTCCATATCATTCCGTCTGGCCACATTGAACATTGACTGGGTTTTGGGTCGCGCGGGTCTGAGGTGCAGGGACATGTTTATTTCTGCTTGATATTGAGCTCATTCACAGCTAGTAGCTCCTAGAAAATCCCCACTCACTTTTCATTTAAGGTCTCAGAGTAGTTTATTATGTCTTAATAAGATGAGAAATACTCATTACTTTCATCTTTGCCTGAAGTTTCTTCATTTTCCATGTGTGACCCATGTTTCATTTTGTATTTGTAACAATCAAACATTTGGATTTTTTTCTGCTCTAAAATATGCAAATGAAAGCCTGTTGCTGGGTGAAGAGTCATTTGCTATATCAGAGTGTGAAACAAAATTAGACAGACCTAGTATTTCATGCACCTTTGCTTCTCAGGTGAATTTAGCTTATTTAGATGTTTTTACTGGAAAACTAGACAATACTGATGGGATTTTTGCAGTCTGCAGCTTTGGTTTCTGCGCAGAGCTCATGCTGTAATGCGATAAAACCTTGCATTGTTAGCGTGGTGTCATAATTTGACAGGAGAGCAGAAATTAGCAGAGAAAGGTCTCCTCTCACTCCTATTTTTAGCCACACAGAGGATCAGAGCAGTAAAAACAAGACGGCCACCTCAGCTGTGGGTTGTCTGTTAAATTAGCACAATTTTTCTTAAAGGGCATTGGGTGAAATGTGCAAGTCTCTAACAGATCCCGCCAGGCAATGCATTTAACATTGAATATGCATGAAAGGACCTGCTTAAAAGAATAGTTCAGCCAAAATTAATTTCCTTTCCTCATGTTTTAGGGCCTGATATGTGTTATAATCCTGGGACAGCTGTTCCATAAAATGAAAGTATAGAATATCAACTTTCTAAGAGCTTTGCAGAGGCATTTAAGTTGTTCATCGATAGTCTTTGCCTTTGTTTTTTGTGCTTGTTGCCTAACCAGAATTTTTAAATGTTTCATTTACATATATGCTTTTGACTGATGCTTTTATCCAAAGCATCTTGCATTGCATTCAATGTTATGTTGTGATGGGGGTTGGTGTTAAAGAATTGTGTTATAATAACCCCTACAAATACAACTAATTATATACACTATAAACACTTTAAAAGAAACAGACATGTATTTTGTGAAATATGTTCTGTTTTGGAGGGATGATCATTTTAAAATAATAAGTGAATAATAGTATAGAAGAGTTTTGATACCCTATTTCTTGCGACATGTACAAAATGTGCGCGAATGACGATATTTAAGGGTGGTATAATTTTATCCGTTGTTTATTGGCTAACAACTGATTTGTTCTGATTGATCTGTGCTGCTAGGATTAACTACATAATACGGTGTCTATTGCCTATTATGAAGTCTTGATAGCTTATGATTTTGTTTGAAAAAATGTAACTATACTTAATGAAATAGCATAGACTTCTTCATGTTTGGTGTTTGCGTATTTCATTTCATTTTGTAACCCACTTGTTCTATAGATCTGTGTGTACTAGTGTTAAATGCTACTGTTTTCGACAGCGTTGATAACGTTTATGGAAGTCAGACAAGAGGGCCCTTAGGTCTAATTAAAGCTGCACGAGTGTCCGAACTACGGGACTGTGGCCTAAACATAATTTCCGGCAACTTTGTCCCCTAATTTGTAAACATTGTTAAAAAGATTGCTTTCTTTCTTTCTTTCGCTCTTATTCTCTCTCTGTAGGTTTCCTACCCAGAACTTTTAAACTTTACATTTACATGCATGGATTTAGCAGACACTTTTATTCGAAGCAAGTTACATCACATTCAAGGTTCATATTTTACATTTTGTTCATATTTTATTCTTGCACTCAAAAGTAACACAACTGTTGAAGTGAATTCATTCCATTGACTTGTCAGTAAAACATTATGAACTAATACCATGAAAAATGCTTCTAAAGCATTTATTAATCTTAGTAAATGCTAATTTCAGCATTTACTAATGCATTATTAAAATGAACGAACATTACAAGGAATTAATAAACACTGAACAAACTGTGTTGCTATTATATTGAATGCATTAATTAACTAATGTTAACTAATGGGACCTTGTTGTAAAGTGTTACTAACTTTTTGTATCAAATTAAGTATTTTTCCACTTTTCTCCTAATTTTTTAATCTCAATGATGTAGCTAGAATATCATGGGAATTCAAATCCATGTTTTCCATGCTGTGTGTCACAGGAAAAGGCCGACGGGAGCATGTGAGCATCTCTGATCCTGAAACAAACAACTTTAGGGAATGTGTGGACTTTGTGTGAACTTTGATTTGTCAACACAGTTTGAGGAATTGTTGAGATCTCTTCTGAAATTCTAGAGCATAAATATTGAGGGTCTTAAATATTGAGGGTCTGCTGGAAAGCTAGAAAACGTATGTCTTCATCCGATCACATTTCTGTCAAGGAGAGACAGAAATATTAAAGCGATCTCATTTGTAATTCTTCTCTCTTAAGGGTTGACTTGCTTTCGGTATTTGGCCTTCAGTGTGTAAAGTACGAAAGTCAAAAAGCAGCTCATGACAATACTGAAACGTTCAGAATGGCATAACACTCATACTTTGTTTGCAGTATTCCTTATACATATTATATTATATTAAACATGTAAAAACTTTTATTAGTATGAATGAATTTACATACAATATTGGCAAAGCACTATACACAAAACAAGTAACAAAGGAAACAAATACAATAATATATAAACAATAATAAATATCAATAAAATAGTATTAAAAAAGGTCTTAAGTAATGAATAAAAATAAGATTGTTTATATACAGTATATTTACAGTATAAATAAAATAAAAAAATTACTATGACAAATGATTTTTAGTGTCTCTTTCTTGACTTCTTTGATCAAACTGCCAAGACGTTTAAATAAAATTATTAAAAAAATAAAGCTAAACAACTGACCTACAATTTAACAAAAAAGTGCAAAACATTTCTGGTCTACTAACTGGACACCACTTTCTAATGCATGTACTTAGGCCATTTGACTGGCAGTGTGCAGTAAATACTGCACAGTATGCATTAAGTATTACACTAATGTCCTATTTTGCACAAATCTAACCAGAACTAGCCGAAAGAATGTTATCTATTACACACTTCACTGCTGCATACAAAATTTTTACCAGAAAGCTTTCAAAAGTTAAGGCAGATACTGCTATGTTTTTTCTATAGGCATGTTGAAGCCTACAAGAACAATGTTATGACTTTAAAAACACATGCTGTTGGCTTATAACCTCTGTTTCTCGCATAATCATTAATGTTATTATACTTTTTTCTTCACAGCCAATTAACATGTGACCTCACTGCGGATGTTTCACTTCTGGGGCAAATCAAACCCACACATTTCCATCTTGTTATTGTGACCCATGGTTGCACTTGTGGAAAATCATTGAAATACTATTTCAGAGAACTTTTTCTAGATTTTTCTATCTATCTACATTGTATGGAGATTTTATGTATAAAACATAAAACATTGAGACTTCAGCTGCTGAGATTCATCATATAGCGAGCGCTCAATGCATGCAATCAGATAAAAACATTCATTCACACAAAGCAGACAGGACAAACATACATAATTAACAACACAGATTCATAACGAATGAGCTCCAGTGACTAATCTGTGCAATTATCCGAAGCCGAAGTGAAGCTTCTCTCCAACCATCTTATCACATTTGACACCGAATCCAACAGTCATGTCCATCTCCTGAGACCGAGTGATTGTCCAGCACTTTACTGTTGGCTACAGTTCATTTGCTACATATTTAATATCCCTTTACTATTTCTCAGAGATCTAGTCATTAAAAACGTGAGCATATTCATGGCCTTTAACAGAGATGCTTAACTGTGACGATAAATGGATAGCAATGATTCACTTTGTATGCAACACCAAACTGTGCTTTGATTTCTGAATTATTTATCATATATTGTCCTTGCTGAACTTCACTTCAGGATGAATATGCTGGAAGAGGGGAGAAATCTCACAAATTTTCTTAGATGACATCATCTTAACACAAGCAAGTGTGAGAAAAAAAGCATTTACTGAAGCAATCATGCCATTTTACTGTAGTTTGCTTCTACAAGTCTACCAGGTGATCTACCGAGCAAGTTTACTACGCGATAAAAGCCATACACATGGAACTGGTTATGTGATGCGAACATTAAAATGTATTAGTATATAAATCATGTGCTATGGTAAAAGCATTTTGAGGTCATGCAAGGAACCAAGCAAAAATAAGTATTTATTAATCAATAATCTCTCCCTGTAATCATAATATCTGAGGGATGTAATAAAAGCCACTAATATTAATTTCAGATGGAAACTGAAGTGAATTGTATTGTATTTTTTTTTACAAAAAGAGTGAAAAGTTTTACAAAAATAAAAATTTGTTTTTCCAAAATGTGGTACATTTATGTCATCATGGCGAGTATCAATGTAAAGAAGCTATTTTTTTAAAACATTTTTTTCCCCTTTTGAATTAACCACCGAAAGCGAACAACACTTGCTTTGTCTGTTGCAGGTGGATTGAAAGAGATGCAAAAAATGCTGACAATTCAGAGTCAAGCAGCTAAGAGTAATGCAACAGTATGTTTCTGGAGCATGCAAAGAATGCTATGCATTTTATTTTATGAATTACTTTCATACCAATTGAAATGGGTTAGTTTTAAGCTAAAAGTAGTTCAAAGCGAGTCTCAAGACAGCCTCTGGTGCTCATGATGGTGCTTGCATTGATGATGCAAGTTCTGAGCCAAACAATATAATATGAAAAAGAGACATGCTAGGATAAGGGTTGACAAAGAGTGTTGTGGACGTGCGTGTTTGTGTGTTTTACACCTCTAGGTGGCAGTAACCCATCTGTGTGCTAAACTTCTGTGATCTGAGCTGCTTTCCCAAAGGTCGGAGGTTTGATCTCAAGTGAGAAGCAGGATTGAGCCGAATGCCTGAAAGATCCCGAGATCATAATCTAGCTTTATCGCTGCTGTGCTTTGGGTCAAATGCTTAACCTCATGTCGCTCCATAGGGACCACCTCTCAAATTGACCCTATATAAAAGTGTCTACTGCTAAATGTCAAAGTATCTAAATCTGTCTTAGCTCAATTAAAGCCACAGGTGATGGAGGCTCAGGTCAGTGATTGAGGCGAAATTAATTAAAGTCACATACACAATATATTTTAGGTAATCTCAGGAGAAGAACTTCAACATTCTCCTTCAGAGTCAGCATTTGCACTTGATATTTTCATTCTTTGTAGTTTCATTCTTTGAGGTTGTAAATTTGAGCAAAATTTTTTAATGGTTCACAGATACTTATGAAGTGGTTTCATTTTATTTGAAAAGGTTATTGGTGCCGTTGTGAGAAATCGCTCTCTCTCTCTCATCTCTTTCTTACCCCTCCTAAAGACACTTAGAGAAACTGAACTGTCCAAAATGTAGGCAATTTCTGAGAGAGATGCCGATCTTTGATACTTCCTTTTCAGTTCAGTTCATGCTATTGCCGTGTTAGCTTTTATTAATGATTATCATGGAGGTCCTTTTAATAATTAATTACAAAATAAATATGTATTAAATCACAAATCAATAAAAATTATTAAATGATAATTTGATTATATATTTGTAAACTCTCTTCTGCATTTGCCACTATCTCTCACAACATTCACATTTCTCAACGCTCTGCTGTTTGGCATTCGGGGGGGGGGGGGGGGGGGGGGGCGGTTTTATGCTCTATCCTTTTTTACTTTCTTACGTTTCTGACCATCAGCATACATCTCATAAGTCAAGTCAAGTCAAGTCACCTTTATTTATATAGCGCTTTTAACAATACAGATTGTGTCAAAGCAACTGAACAGCATTAATTAGGAAAATAGTGTCAATAATGCAAAATCTCAATAGTAAACATTCATTTTTCAGTTAAAGGCAGTTCTTCATTGAGTTCAGTGATGTCATCATCCAGCTCAATTTAAATAATATCTTTGCAATCATGTCAACGATCACGCTGGAAATGAAGTGTTCCCAACTAGGCAAGCCAGAGGCGACAGTGGCAAGGAACCAAAACTCCATCGGTGACAGAATGGAGAAAAAACCTTGGGAGAAACCAGGCTCAGTCGGGGGGCCAGTTCTCCTCTGACCAGACGAACCAGCAGTACGGAAAAATCAATTTAAGATGTAATAAAACAGACGATGAATAATATTAACAGCAGTTATTATATGATGCAATCAAACTTATAGCAAAATGTGGTAGTTCTGTATGTTTGGTCCTCTGAGGGGTTGGCATCATCTGAGGTCCTCTGAGGGGTTGCATCATCTCTTCTCATGTGTTCTGGATCCAGACTGAAGCTTGTGTAAATCCTAGTTAGTGGCAGAAACAGAGAAGCAAATAGAGACATTATTAGCGTAGCTGCTGTTCCAACCAATCAAAAATTATTTGTTTAACCCAAACTAACGAATAATAATGTGCATTTGATTAGATATAACTGCAGTAAAAGATTATGAGATGCATTATTTGAATGCTTGGCCAAAGAGATGTGTCTTTAATCTAGATTTAAACAGAGAGAGTGTGTCTGAACCCCGAACGGTATTCGGAAGGCTATTCACATAGTTTGGGAGCCAAATGCGAAAAAGCTCTGCCTCCTTTAGTGGACTTTGATATCCTCGGTACTACCAAAAGTCCAGAATTTTGTGACCTTAGGGATCGTGATGGATTGTAGCGTGGTAGAAGACTAGTTATGTATGCAGGAGCTAACCCATTAAGGGCTTTGTAGGTGAGTAATAATATTTTGTAACTGATATGTAACTTAATATGTAGCCAGTGCAGAGACTGTAAAATTTGGTGTAATATGATCATATTTTCTTTACCTTGTAAGGACTCTAGCCGCTGCATTTTGAACTTCCTGTAGCTTGTTTATTGAGGATGCAAGACAACCACCTAGCAGTGCATTACAATAGTCCAGTCTAGAGGTCATGAATGCATGAACTATCTTTTCTGCATCAGAAACAGGTTTCATGTTTCGTAACTTGGCAATGTTTCGAAGATGGAAGAATGCCGTTTTTTGTAACATGGGAAATATGATTTCAAAAGACAAGTTGCTATCTAATATAACTCCCAGATTTTTGATTGTAGAGGAAGTAACAGTACATCTGTCTTGTTGCAAATTGTAATCCAAGAGTTTCTGTGTACTGTCTTTTGGTCCAATAGGTAATATATCTGTCTTATCCGAGTTTATTAGGAGAAAATTATTGGTCATCCATTCGTTTACATTTTAACACACTCCGTTAGCTTGGATAATTTAAAGTTTCTCCCTGGTCCCCCCCCCCCCCCTTGTTGAGAAATAAAATAAAAAAATTTTAAGTTTTTTTTTTTTTTGGGAAAGTATCATCGCATAACGGCAGTGGAAACTAATCCCGTAATTCCTAATAATATTACCAAGTGGCAACATGTAGATCGAAAATAGCAGAGGACCTAGGACAGATCCTTGTGGCACTCCTTATTTTACTGGTGATAACTGAGATGACTCCTCATTTAAATGAACAAAGTGGTAGCGATCGAAGAGGTAGGATCTAAACTATCTTAAAGCCTGCCCTTGGATACCTGTATAGTTTTGTAATCGATCTATGAGTATGTCATGATCTATAGTATCGAATGCAGCACTAAGATCAAGTAAAACTAGCAATGAGACACAGCCTTGGTCTGACGCAAGATGCAAGTCATTTGTAATTTTAACAAGTTCAGTTTCTGTGCTATGGTGGGGCCTGAACCCTGACTGAAATTCTTCATAGATATCATTTTATTTTGCAGGAAGTAGGCACAGTTGAGCAGACAACTTTTTCTAAAATTTTAGATATAAAAGGAAGATTTGAGATGGGTCTGTAATTTGCCAGTTCACTAGGATCTAGTTGTGGTTTCTTAATAAGAGGCTTAATAACCGCCAGCTTGAATGGTTTTGGGACGTGACCTAAAGACAACGACAAATTAATAATATTGAGAAGTGTTTTTTTCTGCTACAGGTAACAACTCTTTTATTAATTTAGTGGGTACAGGATCTAATAGGTATGTTGTTGGTTTAGATGCAGTGATGAGTTTATTTAGCTCGTCCTGTCCTATAGTTGTAAAGCACTGCAGTTTATCTTTTGTTGTGATGAATGAAGCTGAAGTATTATACGCTTTAGAATCTACATTTGTTATTGTATTTCCGATGTTATCTATTTTATCAGTGAAGAAATTCATAAAGTCATTACTATTAAACTGTGAGGGAATATTTAGATCAGGTGGCGCCTTATTATTTGTTAATCTAGCCACTGTGCTAAATAAAAACCTAGGATTGTTTTGGTTATTTTCTATGAGTTTGTGGATATGCTCGGCCCTGGCAGCTTTTAGAGCCTGTCTATAGCTGGACATACTGTTTTTCCACGCAATTCTAAAAACTTCCAAGTTAGTTTTTCTCCATTTGCGCTCAAGACTACGAGTTTTTTTTCTTGAGAGAATGGGTATTACTGTTGTACCATGGCACAGTATGTTTTTTTCTAACTTTTTCAATTTGATGGGTGCCACATCTTCTAATGTATTAGAGAAGATAGTACCCATGTTGCTAGTTATTTCGTCTAGTTCATGTGTACTTATTGGTACACAGAGCAGTTGAGATAAATCAGGCAGGTTATTTGTGAATCTGTCTTTGGTGGCTGGAACAATAGTTCTGCCCGGACAACAACGCGGAGCCATATAGTTAATATCAATAATAGGCTCCCCCCCCGTCCCCCCCGCCCCCCCCCGTCCCGATACGCAGCATGCACGATACAAGGAACTGGTCAGTAACATCATCGCTTTGAGGTACGATATCTATATCAATTCCATGCGATATAATTAAATGTAGCGTATTATTAAAACGATGAGTGGGTCCGGTGACTTTTTGCTTGACTCCAAAAGAGTTTATTAGGTCAGTAAACGCAAGTCCTAATGCATCATTTGTATTATCAACGTGAATATTAAAATCTCAGACAATTAGCGCTTTATCAACAGTAACCAATAGGTCTGAGAGGAAATCTGCAAATTCTTTTAGGAAATCTGTATACGGCCCTGGTGGTCTATACACAGTAGCCAGAGCAAGAGATACGATAGATTTCTTTTGCATATCTGACAGTGTAACATTAAGCATTAGTATTTCGAATGAGTTAAACCTGTATCCTGTCTTCTGAGTGACATTGAGAATATCACTATATATTGTTGCAACACCGCCACCACGACCAGTCTGACTGGGCTCAGCTTATAATAGTAGCTTTGTGGAGTAGACTCATTTAGACCAGTATAATCATTAGGTTTTAGCCAGGTTCAGTCAAGCAGAGTACATCAAAACGATTATCTGTGATCATTTCATTTACAATAACTGCTTTGGGTGAGAGTGATCTAATGTTTAGGAGCCCAAACTTTAAAAATAGTTTTTGTTCATTTATTTTAAATTTTCTGGTTTAATCACGATCAGATTTTTTCTAGATCCTGCATTAAATTTATATTTTGACCTCACTATTCGGGGAACAGACACAGTCTTTATAGATTGTACAGCGCAAGTACTTCTATCATTTAAGCGGGTAGAACAAAAGTCATCAGGGTAGTTATTTGAGATTTGACTTACTAGTCATATGGTGCGTAGCGTCCTGGAGATGTTGTCCGACATGAGCTCCGCTCCGACTCTGCTGGGATGCAGGCCATCAGCGCGAAAAAGCCTAGGACGCTCCCAGAAAAGATTCCAGTTATTAACAAAGAGCAGTTTCTGTTCTTTACACCATGACAATAACCATTCATTTAAAGCAAAAAGCCTACTGAACTTTTCATGTCCTTTTCGATACGTGGGAAGCGGTCCTGACACGATGATCGTCGTCGCGGGCGATGTGCGGCGCACCGTCTCGATCAGGCTCCTGAAGTCCCTCTTCAGTGTCTCTGTCTGCTGCAGCTTGGTGTCGTTAGCCCCCGCGTGAAGCACGACCGCTCCGGGGCTCTCGTCACCCTTCAGGATCGCGGGTATCTGCGCAGAAACATCGAGAACACGAGCACCAGGGAAACAGTGAGTGTGCACTTTACCTTCAGCTAACGTAGCACGGACGATGGAGTCTCCGATGATCACTGCGTCGCGTTCCGTCTCGCGGAGGGAGCGAAGCGGTTCCGGGTGGAGATCTCGAAGACCGGAGGCGGCGGAGGGGGAGAGGTCGTCGCCCGGGGCCTGGCTCGTGTCTTCCGTGGCGGGTGCACCCAGGGTCTGTGGTTTCCCGGCGCCGGAGTGAAGGACATCTGTGAAGATCGCGTCCTGGGTGCACCGGGCCTGTGCAGAGAAACACACGGAGTAGAGGTGGTGGGAGAGTTAGCAGCGCGCTGTATACTTACCTCGGACTTGTGAGCGTCAGCCTGGGATGTTTCCAGCGCGGCTCTCCGCTCTCTCAGCTGGGTCTGCTTTGCCACCAGGTCCCGGATCTGCTTCTCCACGGCCTCCAGCTCGACCTGCACCGAATGTAGCTCGAACGTGTCCTCACCTGCACTCAAAGGTAGACACACATCCGCCATTAAAGCAAGTAACAGTGAGTAAAACAATGGTAATGTGTGTGAATAGAGTATTAGTGTAAGCGAGATTAGCGGCAACCACGCTGGCGATGCTAGCGGGCTATATGCTAATAGCGGACTCGGAAAGTCAAAAATAGAACTAGTGATAACAAGGCGCTCTGATTGTTTTTGTTGTAGAATACGATAGGAGATATATTCACACGTTGTAGAACTGAAAAGGATGGTGTATAAAATTGATTTTAAGATAAAAAATTAGACGACAAAGAATTAACTTGACGGAGCTCAAACTCAAACCACACGGCAGCAACAAACAGGAAGTGAATATGTCAGGCTAAGTCCACCACTGCTCTTGTCCCACATGGTGTTCCTCAGGGTTCTGTTCTTGGGGCTTTACTCTTCATCATTTTACATGTTTCTCTTAGGTTACATTATCCGTCGTCATGTCATTCGTTTTCATTGCTGTGTTGATGACACCCAACTTTACATCGGTTCACAACGCACTGCCTCTTTCCCTACCAACTCCATTTCGGCTTGCATTGATGAAATAAATACATGGATGACCCAAAATTTCCTCAAACTAAATACTGATAAAACAAATCTACTTCTGGTTGGTCCACCTCAAGTTACATTCTGTTTATGTATTGACAATATTAATATTTCTGGTTGCTTAGTTCATCCCTCTACCACTGTTAAAAACTTGGGAATAATATTTGATTCTTCTCTTTCCTTCTCCTCTTATATCTCCTCACTCACTAAATCTGCCTTTTTTCACTTCTGTAATATTGCCGTTTGTCCATTCTTAAAAATCAATGATGCTGAGACTCTTGTCCATGCTTTCATTACTTCCTGGCTAGATTACTGTAATTCACTTTTCTTTGGCTTACAATGTATTCAGAACTCTGCTACCAGGGTCCTCACAAATTCAAAGAAATCCTCCCATATCACTACTATTCTATGCAACTACTTTGGCTACCTGTTCATCTTCGCATTAAATACAAAATATTACTCATCACATTCAAAGCACTCCATGGTCTTGCTCCCAAATATATTTCTGACCTCAATCATGCGTACACACCTGCCTGTTCACTTAGGTCCTGAGAATATGGTCTACTATTGGTCCTGTGGCATAGATTAACATAATTTGGTGCAGGGAATATAATTCCCCAACACATTCACAACATCACATCATTACAAAATGTCAAAGTCCACCTTAAAACATTAGTCTTCACCTCATGTTGCTCTGATGTCTAGACTTTAGTTCCCTGATCTGTTTCAGATTCATGTGTCTGTGGATTATGCTTTACTGTACCATATGTATGTCTATCTCTGTGCTCATGCTTACTGTTATATTTATTTTTTATTACTATTCAAATGAATCTTGATTTGATTCATGTCTTCATGCCTGTGTTTTGCATGTTATTTTATTTTGTATCATGCTTGTTTTTATATTGGTTTGTTTTTGCTTTCTCTTCTGTACCCTGTGTATATCCATGTGCGATATTTTTTCACATTTGCAATATTTTGGTAACGCAAATTTAATTAAGCGCAAATTTAATTATTCGAGTGGGTATATTCATCATTCTTTCCTTGGAAAGAGTTTGTAAAAAAAGTTGCTATAAACTACACTTTATTATTATGGTTTATTTCTACTACAGTACTTAACAAATTTATAAATAACATTTATACATTTATTATAATAAATAACATTTTAGTTTTAAACAACTTCTTGACAGATTCTTAAAATATTTGTGTTTTCTCTTTATTATGACATGGGCATCTGAGTTAAAAAATAAAGTGCTGTACTATTTGTTTCTGCCTTGTAAAAAAATTACATTTTAAAAATCATGGATAAAAACAATAACTATATTTTAACATTACAAATACTACTGTGACTAAATAGCTTACACATACTGTGGATTGGTAAAAGTCTAGACCATTGAATATAAGACGACCGTGTTTTTTCAGACATATTTTCCAAGAAAAAAACATCGTCTTATATTTGGGTCAATACGGTATAATAACCTTGCTCCTGAAGTCCCTCTTCAGTGTCTACGGCAGCTTGGTGTCGTTAACCCCGGCGTGAAGCACGACTGCTCCGGGACTCTTGTCGCCCTTCAGGATCGCGGGTATCTGTGCAGAAACATCGAGAACACGAGCACCAGGGAAACAGTGAGTGTGCACTTTCCCTTCGGCTAACATAACACGGACATGCCGGACGATGGAGTCTCCGACGATCACAGCGTCGCGTTCCGTCTCGCGGAGGGGGTCGAAGCGGTTCCGGGTGGAGATCTCGAAGACCAGAGGCGGCGGAGGGGGAGAGGTCATCGACGTGAGCGTCAGCCCGGGATGTTTACAGCGCGGCTCTCTGCTCCCTCAGCTGGGTCTGCCTCTCCACCAGGTCGCGAATCTGCTTCTCCACGGCTTCCAGCTTGAGCTGCACCGAATACAGCTCGAACGTGTCCTCACCTGCACTCAAAGGTAGCCAAACATCCGCCATTAAAGCAAGTAACAGTGAGTAAAACAATGGTAATGTGTGTGAATAGAGTATTAGCAATGTACGAGAGATTAGCGGCAACCACGTTGGCGATGCTAACGGGCTATATGATAATAGCGGACTTGGGAAGTCAAAAATGGAACTAGTGATAACAAGGTGCTCTGATTGTTTTTGTTGTAGAATACGATAGAGGATATATTCACACAGTATAGAAACTAAAATGATGGTGTATAAAATTGATTTTAAGATAAAAAAAAAAAATAGACTATAAAGAATTAACTTGACGGAGCTCAAACTCAAAACACACGGCAGCAACAAACATGAAGTTACAATCTAATTGTTCAACTTACAATCAACCAATCAACTTACACCAGCGACACACTGGAAAAAGTGAACTAGGCAGAATAAAAAGCACTCAGTCTGATGGCGGTGTCCCATTTCAGAAAACAGCACAGCTTCTCTGCATTCTGTAGTTTTGCTATCTGAAGAACCAGATAACGCTTGTTTTGCTGAGGTGGTTGTAATCTCATAGACCTTTGTTTATGTGAATAACCTTTACAGAGAACTTGTAATTAATAGCAGCTCTTGAAACGGTGCTTTGTGAACACACTTTTTGTTATTTTTACATAATTTGATCTGGTAAAACTGTTTCTATGACCCTTTGTACATTCGATGGCCCTTCAAGCATAATTATATTGTAAAATGTTAAGGTCACGTTTCATCCCAAAACCAATAAACCGATATAAAACATTTTAGATTTAGTTATATTTAGTTATTAATGTTTTTTTTTTCATATATTCAATATTTAATCATATTTTGCTTAACAGCAATTAAGCCTTTTTTATTATTTTGTGTGTACTGATGTTATGCCATTTTCTGTAAATTCAAGGAATGTTTTACAAGTGTCTTACAGTTTTTTCCTCTAAAACTGTCAATATTATAATGATGTATTTACAATTGTATTTTACAATTTAAATAAATATTAATTGAAAAAAGTTATTGACATGGCAGACATTTCACTGTCACAAGATACAAATGTATATAATTAGTATTGTCATTATTTAAAATGCAGTAAATGGTTAAACATTTATTTGTCCTACATTGACCTGTTGTTATAAAAGCTGCTGTATGTTGCTGCTGTTTATTTTTTACATTTTTAAGCCAAATCTCAAATTGTCTTAGGGTGTGACTGTCTCAAGCATGGTTCAATCACATTGCAATTTTTATAAATTAAAAAGAAATATATAAATGTTTTTTTTAATAAATGCTTCAGGTTGTCTATTTTAGTAAATGACAATCACTTTTTTTCATCCATATGTTCTAAAAGTATTGATACATACTTGATACATTTTGTCACTGAAAACCATGTCCTCCAGTGTGACACCATATCCTGATTTTAAAATGGTCAATTCCACAGACAACTTTAATTAGTTGAAGGACCCCATTCAAGGTCATGTTACTGAAGCCTCCTGTGAAGCCCATGACATGTGCGCATGGTACATTTTTGTCTCAAAATTGTTCAAATATTTAACTTTTTTGGAACCACTATTATGTTTTGTTCTTCTTTGGTGCGACACCCCTAAATTATATATATTCTTTTTATTAAAAACTGTATGTTAAACTACATAATCATGGAAAATGTTGCAAATGTGTCTTGCTAACTGCTAATGACAAGTTATAGCAAGGTCATAAACTTACACAAAAGGCTGAAGCATCCTCTTTTTTATTCTTTTTGATTATTTTCTGATGTTTTTTGCAGAAAACTTGTACTTTTAAAGTCTTATGAAAATAAGTATAAAACGTGATATTGATATTGTTATAAAATGTTATTACAAACAATATAAATATTGTGATATTGATATTGTTTGTATCAACATTAAACTTTCTCCTTTGACTTATTGAATCAAAGTTAAATAGAAATTATTTAATGTAATGCTTCTCACATCCTTTAATGTGACATAATGTCCTTTGGTGTGACATATAAAAAGAACCACAGATTTGTTTTTATCTCAAAATATCTTAAAAAAAAAAGCAGCTGAGTATTGCAGTAGAGAAGATATAATCATCACTCATCTTAAAATGGTACAATTTTGAGCAGGTTGTCTTGAAAATGTCCAACAAGTCATGGGGAAAAATTATTCTTATTTCATATTAAATAAATAACACTATATACAAATAAGTGTCTAACAATGAAGATACATTTCTCTCATGCTATTTGTATATTATTAAGAGTTTTTTTTTCTCTCTCTTAATTTTTTGCTATGTTACACCATAGGACAAATTTACGGTACAATTCAATAAAAATGTTTAAAAAACAATTACATAATTGACGAAGTTAGTGACCCTTTATATTTTCTCAAACATCAGATTTCCCTAGGGCTGCACGATAAATCGAAATGGAATCGACATCGCGATTCGACAGAAGCTGCCGATTGTGTCATGCTTCTTTGAGTGCTAAGCATGTTCTGTGATCAGCAGTAAAATCTCCATCCAAACCAGAGGGTGCTCTCGAGCTGAAAACGCCCAATACGCCCGCAGAAGTAATCGATGCGCTGAATCAACAGAAGATTAAACTGCTTTCATGATTTCACTGACTATCACACGACTACGTCAATATACTGTGTTATCTGAGTCTTATTATTATCATTTTCATTCAAAATCAAGTATATTTTATAATGCAACAGCCTTTATCAATCACTGCTTAATATACTATGAATAATAATTTTTGGGTGAATGATCTGGGCATTTTTTTGATTCTAATGAGTCTAGTCTAATGAGATAATGCTAATACATTAGCCTTTTATTATTATTTTATATTATATTATTGATGTACGATATGTTTGTTTGCCATTTTATATGTTGTTATATTTTTCTTAAATGAAGGAATTTCTTACGTTTCTTAAATGTTTCTCCAAAAATGTCATCCAATATTATGCTAAAATCGAATATATATTATTATCTCCAAATGTGTGTAGGGGTGTGTGGTGTGTACATATATACGCACACCACACCTATTTATATGACAACCAAAACAATTTTAATCTAACGTCATGTTTAACAACGGTCTTGCTTCGTATGCTAGCAAATACTATGCAGAAGCATGGCATTTTACGGACTGTGTTTATACAGCTCCGCAACAAGCACTAGCATGTTTAATTTTGTGATCACACGCCCTCAAGTTGGGACACGAGAACAGATTTAAATGACATAAGCATTCGCATTTGTATTACACTTTACACCAAAGTTTTAGATTAGGAAGAAGGAGGCGGAACCTGCGAATTCAAACATAACTTTAGAATAAACTAAACAAAAATTAAAAAACGCGACAGCCCCTTCACGGACCGCCTGCCGCGCACAAACCAAACAAAACAACACAACTATAAAATCCAGACCTGTCCCTCTCTCCTTCCCTGTCGTTGCTCCTCTTGGACTTGAGACCGGTGTGTGGTGCAGGTGGTCGCTTATTTATCCCATTTACTCCACTGGCCTTGCTCCATTCCCACGGCTCTCAGCCCCGCCTCTCTCTTCACATACCCCCATCGCCCCTCGCAGACCGGGGGGGACCCACGAGACTGCGCTCTACTTCCCCCCCGTGGGCCCCGTCACGGCAGCCGCAGCACCTAGGGGTATGGACAGACGAGGCGAGAGAAAAGGAGAAGGAAGGATGAGGAGAGACAGAGAAAAAAAAATTCTCAGGCTCGGTTCCCGGACCACGGGCACTCTGCCCTGCACCACTGGTAGACCTCTTCCGCAATGCCCTGCGCAGCGCTGGATAGCCCTCGGTGGCGGCTCGACACTTCCTCTGCCGCTCAGTGGACGGCGATGGCTCCTCCGGTCGAGGGCAGCCAGCAGTGAGTCCCCCGTTCCCTGCTCCTCCCTATCATGGCGGATGGCAGCAGACTCCGGGCCTCAGGCGAATGGCGGCGACTCCTCCACTCCCTCACGGACAGCAGCTGTCCCTCCACAACCCAGGTGGCTGGCAGCGAGTTCGTCCGCCCCCCCAGCAACTCACTCCAGCCCACCACCTCGAGCATCCATGGTTGCAGATTGCACGCGGATTATCACCCACAGTGGCTAGGGAGCTCTAGCACGTGTCCCCTCCTCCTCCCGGGTTTCGTTCACCACTGTAACAAAGTCAGTGATCACGGAAAGCGGGAAACTGAGAACATTCAATCATACTTTTAAATTAATAAAAAAACACAGCTTTAAAATAGTGCAACAGCACCTCCGTACGACTGGCCGCACCCAAGGCAGAAACAAACCCCACCATAAATCCAAGGCCTGGTCCTCTTCGGCCTTCAATGTCCACGCTCCTCTTTTATCCTTCCGGAACTCCTCCAGGGGATCCTCCTTCCCACGGCTCCTCGGCCCCGCCTCACTCGTCCCACACTTCAACCGTGGTTTGCCATATTTATTGGTAACCTCTATGTCCCATTCATTTAATTCCCAATGGTGACATTCATTGCTTGTGCTGAGTGTGTGGTTGATTTCAGCTGCACACAGCATCAGAAGCACCAATCTTTTTAAAATCACAGCTAATGCTTCACTATACAAATATTATCAGTTGTCAGTGCCAATTATCATTACTTTTAAAATTGGGTATTTGCGTCAGGTGGTTGCTGGGGTTTCTTATCTCATCACTGCATCTATTACTCTCTTACACTCAGCTGCATGCATATATTGGCTTGAGTTGTCCATTTCGTGTGTCTCCTGCTTTGTTGAAGGGTTACTTCATATATATGTGCAGCAGCAGTATTTCTTACATGCTCACAGCAGCATGTTATGGATATATTGGCAGTACGTCTGGCCTTGCTCTGCGCAGCAGCGTAGCAGATCTGGTTCTTCCAAGACCAAACACAATAACTTGTCTGTACTACATCTAACTTTCTGAGAGTTTGTCATGACAAAATGCAAAGATTGTGTCCCACTGAGCTTGCTGTTCAACATTCAAATACTTCATTCAAATCTGGTTGTCAAAGATGAGTCCACTTTTTGGTCAAATTCTTAAGGTCTTTTGCAAAAATTCAGCCTGGATCTTCTTTGCTTCTCATTGATGAAGGCTTTTTTTTAAAGCTTTGCATGACTTCAGCCCTGCCTCTAGGAGCCTGTTTTGAACTGTCCTCACTGTGCACTTCACCCCAGCTGCCGTTTGCCACTCTTTTTGTAGGTTACTTGGTGTCATCCTACGGTTGTTGAGTGACATTCGAATGAGTTGGCGGTCATCCCGTTCAGTGGAGAGTCGTTTTTGCCCTCTGCCTGTCTGTAGCTTCGTTGTCCCCAATGTCTGCAGCTTGACCTTGTTCTTATGAACCTATGTCTTTGACATTTTAAGGATGGAAGCAACCTGATGCTTACTGTATCCCTCTGCCAGTAAATCCAGAATTGAACCCTTCTTTTCCTCACTCAAAACTTTTATTTTCACCTCTTATGGCATGGTCAATAGTTATTATTTGATTCCAATTACTTTTGAGGTACTACTAGCACTGTTTTTGCCATCCAGCTGGTCTTATTGCAATATGATAGTGATGACCACAGCAGTGTTTTTTATACTTTTCCTCATTAAATAAGATTTGGTTAAGGTGACCTCCTAATTAGTACTTCAGTAAGCAGAATGAGGTGGAATGGCTGCCATACATGTAGAGATGATGATTTAAGAAAAAATTGCAGAGGTTTCCTAACTTTTTCAGCTCTGCAATCCTTACAAACCCAATTTCATGACTGCAGTGAACATCAAAGCTTGACAGAGAGGACTTATCTATTATGGATCAAATCTTAAAGTTCTACCCCTGCTACTCAAAATACATGTTTAAAACCTCTCGATTAAATTATAATTTAAATGTATCTTATGCATCTACAAGTAGCTTGTAGTCTTTTGTTTTCTTTTTATAACTGGTAAATATCACATGAAACCTGTTGAAACCTGATGTTTGTAAATAAATTTATTCATTTTATTATAAAAGGCTCTTTTGGCATTTTTATCACAGCATTTTAAACTCTGGTGGGAAGAAGCATTTCAAACACTATTTTCCTTTTTCTAAAAACCATTTAATATCCATCTGGACTTTTTTTCTGCATGTTTTATTCATATTTTAACCTAATTAAATTTAGATGAGATTGAGAACTTTAGAGTCTGTAAATGAATGGTGATGTATGTTGCTGTGCGATTACTAAGGCAATCTGAGTGGTTTCAAGCATTTGCTATGTAGCTGCTTTCACAAATGTGTAAATTTTCTGTGAATCTTCTGAAGCCATATGATCACTTTATAATGTCAAACATCATTGGTTCTTGCTCTAATTATTGACAACACATTTGACTTAAAAGGCCTCCTGTAGAGGGTAACATATCTGGTGGATAACATTGATTAATGTTCCCCAAATTCTTTCAATCATTCTTTTCCCCAAATAAAGCTTTCATGTAATTCCAGGAGACTCTGAATATAGTGCATGAATCATATTAACTACTATTATGGAGTACTGATTATTTGGAACTTAGCAGCTTCAGTCCAAAATATCTTCATTTGTTTTGTGAAAAGTAAGATGTGTAGCCATTGGTCATTGCTCACACAGCGAGCAGTTTATCACCAGCAGTAGTTATGTGTGATGAACCGCTGCCCTCACAAGCCAAGAAATACATTAGCACTGAAGGACTATCAATTTGAACTCAGCAAAAATCTGCAAAAAACTTTTCACTTGCAAAACACCTGTAGTTCCAGATTAATATCCAATAGCGAGCAGATTAAATATTTACTGAAGGACCTGCAGGAGGCAATCCAAGTAGATTTTGGATGAAATATCACGAGGGAGTCTGGGCTCTGTCCATACGACACAAGATCTGTCCAACATCTTGAGTTCAGACGACAGCCTGTGATGATAAAGAGCGGCCATCTGTCCAGGTCAACATCCAATGACCCTCTGAAGTGAGCATAAACACACTCATTCTTACTGTAAGACATGAAATCACACATGAGATGTTTGCTGTTTCTCCTGGACAGTAGTTTCCTTAACTCTACTGATTCTCAGATGCTTCTGGACCACAGAAATCTCACACGAGTTTCACAAAAGATCTCAAATATCTCAAACTGTGCTCAGCTATGCCAAAAGGTCAAATATGAACTGATTATTTGCTCTCCAAAGAATCTCATTGCTGTATGAGAAATAAAGGAGATTTTCAAAAGATATTATCTGTGATTTGTCTTTCATGTGGGCAGATTTGCCAAGAATGCCTGCACCAGATAATTTTTTTTGGTGTTTTTTTTTTTTTTTTTTTTATTATTATTTATGACTAGTATAGTTTTTGTTAATGTATATTTGAATTTGATTTTATATTTTCCTGTTGAATGTTTAATTTTCAAGTTTTAGTAATTTTGTTTTTTTTTTTGTAATTAGTTTTTAAATGTTAATATATTTTTATTACATTTTCAGTGGTTAGTTACTTATTTGTTTAAAGTTGATAAATGTTAAGTTTATTTTTATATTTTATTTCAGTTCAGTTAATGTTTAACGTTTTTCAACTTTTAAAAACATTTTTTGTTCAGTTTTAGTTCACATAAAAAATAAATTTATAAAGTTTTTACATTTACATTATATAAATTATATGATATATTACATTTCAGTTTGTTTTATTTCAAAATGTTTATTGGTTTTATTGACCCTATCTATTCGTCACAGACCTACATAAGAAAGGAATGCTCTTCTCAGAAAGTGTTTGTGTGGTTTCCAAACCATGCAGCAGGAAATTGGCTGAAGATGACAGAAGCATTAGTTCTCTTTGGCTTTGTCTTTATGGAAACTCGTATTGTTGGTTCAATTATGCAGGAAGTCTTATCAGCTTTCATCCAAATGCTCTTCTTGGGCTTAATGTTCTGATAGGAACCTTCTAGCAATCTGTGGTTTTCTGCAGTGCACAGATCTGTACTTATCTGTTATTTTCTCTCATAATAAAGATGACGTGTGTTTGTGTGTATGTTAACATCTATCTTATCCAGTTTAATGTGGATAGATGTAAAATAGAGATAGGGTAACTGATTATACTGTGACTCTGTGGTTCTGTCAAAACATTGATCTGTTTGTTTGAGTGTCCCATCATGGTAACATTAGCATAATTTTAGTTGGGGGTGAACTGTGTGTTCTGTGTAAGACTATGACAATATACTATTTTTACTATTGCAAATTTCTGTTTGCATATTGTAAAACAGCACACTGTTTGAGGTTTTTGTACAGATACGCTGCATCTAAATGTTGGCCTGGACAATTTTGATAAATATATCAAAACCTCCTGATGCATTGCTAAGAACTTAATTTGGACAAATTTAAAGGTGATTTTCTCAGTATTTTGATTTTTTTGCACCCTCAGATTTCAGATATTCAAATAGTTGTATCTCGGCCAAATATTGTCCTATCCTAACAAACCATGCATCAGTGGAAAATTTATTTATTCAGCTTTCAGATGACGTATACATCTCAATTTCGAAAAATTGACACTTAAGACTGGTTTTGTGGTCCACGGTCACATATGTGTGTGTGTGTGTTTCTTCTCAACTTTAGGTTTAAACTGAGTGGAGACAATTTCAATTTCAAATAGCTTTATAAATGGGGGTCCCTTGCGAGGTGAGGGGTCCCAGGGGTCATTAAAGCTTGCCAGCCCATTCCCTAGAAGACTGAATAGAAAACACACTTTAACTTACCACCTTTTAGAATCCAGGTGACCACAGGCACAGAAACAGACATGTGACAGTATGAGTGTGAGCGGCTCACAATAGAGGTCCTTGTTTCATTATGGAGGCCATAGACTCGTGCCACTGGACTTAGCAGGTGCACAAAGGTGTAATTAAAGGTTGGATCCCATACAGACAAAGCACATGACTTTCAATCTACTCATTCAGGTCACTTCAGCTCTTCTAAAGCTGCTTTATTCAACAAAAGCACCATCTAAACTAATCTGTATTTCTCAGGTCTCCTGCTAGTCTTCTCTCACAGCATGCGGTTTGATCAGCTGTCAGAAGTCATTGTCACAACCAATTACTTTGTCAAAAGCCTTTATGCTGAGTTTGGAGTTTTGCTGGTTTTATATTTATTGTAAAGGTTTGGATCAGTCAGAGGTGGACAGATCAGTAAATATATATATACACTGTACATACATACTGTACTGTCGTGTCAGAAATTAACATAATTTGCACTCTGGACTTGGTTTTTATGAGGGCCTGTTTTTTACTAATCATATGAACAATACATTTTGTCACTCTTTTATGTGAAATACTTTAATTCATTAACATAATTATATTAGCATTCTTATTAAAATAGAGCCTATTAACTATGGAATGCCAAACCTGACAAAATTAGAAATAAATAAATACATAAATAAAATAATAATAATAATAAAAAAAAAAAAAAAAAAAATATATATATATATAAAAAAAAAAAAAAAAAAAAAAAAAACTATTTATAATTTATTTCACTTATTAGTATATTTAAAATTTTACACCATTTTATTTATTTGATCGTTATTTATACATTTATTTATTCCCACTTTAATTTATTCACATTATGTATTTGAACAAATTTTCTATATTTATTTTTTCACATTATTTATTTCTAAGTTATTTATTTTTACATTTAGTTATTTTCCAGTTAATTAATAAAAATATATATTTTTCAAATCTTTTGCCTCTCGCAAAACTAGTTGAGTTCGGACAAACACTTCCTGTTTAGTTTACAGCTTGCAGTGGTTCATACAGCTCAATACGTTCACAATGGAGCGGTTCATAGAGTTTTATTTTGAGCTTGGACTCAAGTACAAATAAATATAGTCAGTGCTTAGTTCAAGGCACAGTTTTGGGACATTCTAAAACGCTTAATGTAAAACGCTGGATGACTAAATTCAGTACACACCTTATTAATAAAACATATTTACAGACAATCAGAATATGAGCCAGAATATGAACGTAACACGCTAAATTGCACGCTCCCCCATATAAAGAAAACACTTAGTTAATGGACAAAGACAGTGGTATAAAAAGGCCGAATTCGGTATACAGTTTATTAATACAGGAAAGCAGATAAGCCCAGAATATGAATAGAAAGTTCTAATTTGCACGTTAAGCATTTTCCTCCCATAGAAGCCATTCTAAAGAAAATGCTTAACATGAAAACGGTGATAAAAAAGATCAAATATGCTATAGAAATTATAAAAAAATATGGGCTACTGTGAACATGCAGGCAGAGGATGTCAGGGTTCTGTCACTTCGGTCTAATTTATTTGTGGTTTTGTGACAGAGCCCTGACACTCGTGTCATGTCCTTGTTTCATGTGAGCGTGTGGCTTCGAGTGTGCTCGAGCCGTGCGCTCTTGTCTGCTTGTACTGTTTCATGTTGGAGCGTGGTTTTCGGATTCCGGCACTCATGTCTTGTTGAGTTTCAGTTTCGTGTCGGGGTCCGGACACTCGCGCTCCATGTTTTGTCTGTTGTGGGAGCGTGCGGTCTCAAGTTCACTCGGGCCGTACGCTCTTCTGTCCTCGTATCTTGTGTTGCAGTCGTGCGTCGTTCGTCATCGTCATCCCTGGAATGTGTCCAGATCCGCCTGCCTTGCCTTGCCTTCCTGATCTTGTCTTGCTTGCCTTGGCCATCCTGTTTTTCCCCCTCGTTTAGTTTTTTTGTTGTTTGTTTTGTTTTATTTTACTATTAAAAGCCCATTACTCTGCACTACTGAGTCCTCGCCTCATCCCTTCATCCCCAACCCTGACACTACGAACTGGCCAATAGAGGACTCAGCAGAACAATTGGCATCTTCCTGTTCCCATCTCCCTGTCCCTCCGCTCATCAGATAGCTGCTCAACACAGGAGGCTCCTTTCTCTTTGGCAAGGGGGAGCCAGTGTGAAGGGTTTTGCACACTAGTTCCTGTTTGCAGCGGAGGGACTCAATATCAGTGACGCAGAGCTCAAGGACATATTTAACACCAGCCTTAATGAGCCCGTCCATGTCTGGGAGATGGGAATGCTGGGGATACTGTCCTTATGGCAGTTTGTGGGGTATGTCTACCACTGTGGAGAGGAGGGTGGCCTTCCTCCTCTTGGCTCTCCTCCCATTCTCCTCACAAACCCCTTAGTACCCAGTCCTCCTATGTCCTGCCAACGGAGGAGGAGGGACGGGTCCGCCTCATCCGGTCCCATGACTGCAGAGGTGGCGGACGAGGTGGCAGTGCCCCGCTCTCGGAGACGGAGGATGAGGAATGGGTACGCCTCACCACCCCTAGAGGCAGCTGAAGAGGCTGCTGTGCCCCCAGAGGTGGCTGATGAGGCTGCAGCTCCCCGTGTGGCGGCCGAAGAAGCTGCAGCGCCCCAGTGATGGCCGGAGAAGCTGCAGCTGTCCCAGTGACGGCCGAAGAGGCGGCTGCGCCTCAAGAGGTGGCCGACGAAGTGGCAGTGCCCCCGGGTGTGGCTGATGAGGCTGCAGCGGCCCCAGAAGCGGCTGAAGAAGCTGCAGCGCCCCCAGTGAGGGCCGGAGAAGCTGCAGCGGTCCCAGCGACGGCCGAAGAGGCGGCTGCGCCCCAAGACGTGGCCGACGAGGTGGCAGTGCCCCGCTCTCGGAGACGGAGGAGGAGGAGAAGGGCTTCCTCCATCCCATATGGCCTGGAGGCCATCCAGGAGCCCGCTGTTGCTGGCCTGGAGGCCGTCCCAGACCCTCCCAGGCTCCTTGCCCTGCCGGCGCCGCTCGGGTTCCTTGCCCTGCCGGCCCCGCCCAGGCGCCTTGCCCTGCCGGCCCCGCCCGGGCACCTTGCCCTGCCGGCCCCGCCCAAGCACCTTGCCCTGATGCCGGCCCCGCCCAAGCTCCTTGCCCCGCCCAAGCTCCTTGCCCTCCCGGCCCCGCCCAGGCTCCTTGCCCTGCTGCCCCGCCCGGGCTCCTTGCCCTGCCGGCCCCTCCCAAGCTCCTTGCCCTGCCGGCGCCGCTCGGGTTCCTTGCCCTGCCGGCCCCGCCCAAGCGCCTTGCCCTGCCGGCCCCGCCCAGGCTCCCTGCCCTGCCGGCCCCGCCCAAGCTCCCTGCCCTGCCGGCCCCGCCCAAGCTCCTTGCCCCGCCCAAGCTCCTTGCCCTGCCGGCCCCGCCCAAGCTCCTTGCCCCGCCCAAGCTCCTTGCCCCGCCCAGGCTCCCTGCCCTGCCGGCCCCGCCCAAGCTCCCTGCCCCGCCCAGGCTCCTTGCCCTCCCGGCCCCGCCCAAGCTCCCTCGCTCCGCCCTGGTGGTCTACTGGGGTTCTTGTTAAGCCGGAGCCTCCCTGGTCTGTTCCCCTGGTCCCGCCCTGGCTCCCCGGGATTCCTGGTTTGCCTGAGCCTCCCTGGCTCAACCCTCCCACCCCTCCCTGGTTCCTGGTTCTTGTTTGGCCGGAGCCTCCCTGGTCTGTTCCTCCGGTCCCGCCCTGGCTCCCCGGGATTCCTGGTTTGCCTGAGCCTCCCTGGCTCAACCCTCCCGCTCCTCCCTGGTTCCTGTAATGACTTTCTTGGTTGTACTGCTGGCACTGGCTTGGTTCCCCTCCCTCCCTCCCTCCCTCCCCTCTTTGTCCCAGTGTTTAGAGTTTTCCTGTCCTGTGTTGCCTGTTATGTAGCGGTCTTGTGTTGTTATGTTTGTTCTGTCATGTTCCTGTCTTGTTTTTGGGTGTTCCTCATTAGGGACGCCATGTGGCGTCCCTTTTGAGGGGGGCTAGTTTCAGGGTTCTGTCACTTCGGTCTAGTTTATTCTTGGTTTTGTGACAGAGCCCTGACACTTGTGTCATGTCATTGTTTTCATGTGAGCGTGCGGCTTCGAGTGTGCTCGAGCCTTGCGCTCTCGTCTGCGTGTACTGTTTCATGGTGGAGCGGTTTTGTTGTTCAGACCCCGGCACTCATGTCTTGAGTTTCGGTTACGTGTCGGGGTCCGGACACTCGCGCTACATGTTCTGTCTTGTTGTGGGAGCGTGCAGTCTCGAGTTCGCTCGGCCATGCGCTCTTCTGTCCACGTGTGTTGTGCTTTGTGCGTCAGTTTTCGGCCTCGTCAATCCCCTGGATGTTTCCAGATCTGCCCATTGCCTGCCTTTCCTTGCCTTGCCTTGCCTTGCCTTTTCTTGCCTTGCCTTGCCAGCCTGTTTTTTTCCCCCACGGGGTAGTTTTTGTTAATGTTTTGTTTATTTTTATTACCCATTAAAACCCCTTTTCTGCAGTACTGAGTCCTCGCTCCATCCCCTACCCGAACCTTGACAGAGGAGCCCAGCAATATGATCGAATTGCATGATAAGCGTTTTCTTCCCCATAGAAAACCGTGCTTAACGTGGCTTAATATAAGACGACAGTGATATAAAAAGCCAAAATTTTATATTTTATTAAAAATATATACTATGTACAGGCAAGCAACGCGCCAATCCATTAAGCCACATTAAGAATTTTCTTTATAATGTTTTTCTGGGGAAGAAAACACGTGAAATTTTGCACGTTCCGTTCATATTCTGTGTCATCTGCTTTCTTGTGCGTAATATATTTTATTAGAAAAACTGTATACCACATTTGGTCTTCATATTCTGGGCTATTCTGCTTGTCTCTAAATAGTATTTTTATTAATAGTACAATTATTAATACGGTTATTAACATTAATAGTTTTATTCGTATTTATAGTAATTGTTAATACTGAATATTTGTTTTAATAGGTACATTAAGCCACATTAAGCGTTTCAGAATATCCCAAAACTGTGCCTTGAACTACTGTTTTTCTTTACTTGAGTCCAAGTTCAAAATAAAACTCTATGAACCGCTCCATTGTGAATGTACAGAGCTGTATGAACCTCTGCAAGTTGTAAAGTAAACAGGAACTGTTCGTCCGAACTCAACTGGTGCTGCGAGAGAATGCAAAAGATTTGAAAAATAATTGTTTTTCTTTCCATATTTTTTCCCACCATGTCCCTTTAGGGGTTCCGTAGGATAGGCTACACACAGATAGGGTGATATTAAATGACTTAAACCGTGATATAAGATTTTGGTCATATCGAGATCTAAGTCATTCATCCCACTATCAACAGGCACTTTATGTAGGCTACACTTCTTGTAGGCCTATTTTGTTCGGGCATCACAAGGTGTCACTGTGGCCTCAAAGCTTACAACTCACATACTCTGGCTCGATTACTATTCCTGAGGTAAAACACTCCCTCCTCATTACCCTACGAACAAAGAAATGTATAAATAAATAAAAGAAAAAATAAATACTTTTACAATAAATAATAGAGAAATAATACGTAATAAATTACATAAATGGGGAACTAAATAAATGTAGAAATAGCTAGAAAGAAAAACATAAATGTGAAAAAACATACATAAATCAGGAGTATAAGTATAAATAATATTTTTAGTTTATATTTATTTTAGTTTTTTTTAACTTTTCTTTGTATATTTATTTTTATATTTGTTTATTTATTGTTTAATTTCTTTGTATATTTCTTTGTTTATTTTGTCAGTTTTGGCATTCCATAATTAACTGTTATATCCACATAATACACATAAACCAGGCTTGGGGCGATTCTGTCTTTTTACTTGTCAGTGCTGTTTCTAATAATACAGAGTCTGTTTAATACAGAGTCCTTTTTCCTCATCTCATTCATATCGCTTTAAAATATAGCATTCTGTGTAGAATTTAAATGGGGTTTACGACGCGCCTTATTAGGTTTCGCGCGAGATGCGGATCCTGTCTCTGGAGCAGACTGTGTACACGCTTCGAGCGGTTGGTGTGACACAACGTGAAACCAGACTTCATTTACCTCAATGGAAAGCATATTTACACTCTCTGAATCGTTCCCTATCCCCTATAGAGTGCACTATGTGCCATTCACTATACAGCACATAGCAATTGTGTGAAAAAGTGACCAATTTCACCTGCAGCTTCAGTATCTGTTTTATAATGCAGGTGGCGGGTGCTTCAGATTCTAGAGAGCATTTGATTGAACAGAATATCTGATGAGAAGCTGAAGTACGATGTGACGTCCATCAAATATGGATCCCTATTGGCAGAAGTAAAGATTGTAGTATAATATATATGATTGCATTTTTACGTGTCAGAAAATAGAAATTAAAGATTTAATTTATTATAGACCAGCCTGATTCGGACGGTAATTGTTTCTCATGGGGACGTAAGCTATGTTCAACATTTACAGGGGTTAGTCAGTGATTTTATTGCTTTCTGAATCCAAAATGTTGGTGTATTTCTCCACGTAACAATCCCTGGCCAAATTACCTTCTGTTTATTGACAAAAAACAAGGTCATGTGTTAATTTAATTGTCGTCCAAATCCACATCTCTGAGTTTACAAGAAATCGATTCAAAATTCACCATTCAAATCCTTTACCTCGCCGACACCGTTGTAACTGTTTGTTCTCGCTGTAATTTACATCAGAGATTACATGCTTCTTTATTACTGAAATTGCTGGAAAGTAAACAATATTTCTTAACTGCTCCACCACAGTGAGTGGGGGCTGTTAAGAACAAAAAGAAGAAAGTGAAGAAAAGCATGTAAACATTTTAAATTAATCGTTATTATGGCAGGTATGCAATACAATTTTATAACATGTGGCTATAATGATTGCAATAAATATAAACAAGCGCTTTAAAAGTGAAGTGAAGTGACGTGTGGTCAAGTATGGTGTACTTGGAATTTGTGCTCTGCATTTACCCATCCAAGTGCACACACACAGCAGTGAACACACACACCGTGAACACACAGCTGGAGCAGTGGGCAGCCATATTATGCTGCGGCGCCTTGCTCAAGGGCACCTCAGTCGTGGTATTGAAGGTGGGAGAGATCGCTGTACATTCACTCCCCCCACCTACAATTCCTGCCAGTACAAGAATCGAACTCGCAATCTTTGGGTTACGAGTCCGACTCTCTAACCATTAGGCCACGACTTCCCAGTGACTTTATGTTTACCTTATGAGTAAGAGTTTTTTAATGACATTTTTAATTACATCCATCATTTTGAGAGATAAAATGCAGGACAGCAAACCATTTCAACTAGGTATAGCACACCTATTTTCCTATTTTTAAACAGAGATTTAAATAATCACATAATAAATAGGATATTATTAAATATGGAATTTATTCTCAGTATTCCAAGCATATGCCATTTTATTTACAGCAGACAACCATGCGACTGGCCACGTGAGCAGCATGTTCCTCGGTACCTAGGATCACAGAACTCGCTTTTCCACTGTAAATAAACCGCCATCCGAATCCATGAGTTTTATCACTGAGGTGCCATGTACATTTACATGGTTACCGCCGAATAGGGCAATAGAGTTAAAAAAGAAAATATTTTTTTTTCCCTTTTTTCTTTTCTTTTCTTTCATTCTTTCATTTTGACGGTTGAACTCCCTTGCACACACATGTAACCCATTCAAATTAATTTCAGGGGTTTCAGCTCTTTAGTGCCACTGGCTAATGCCACATCTTGTGCCCTGGCATAAATCAATACAAAAATTATTCATGTCTCCAGTTTCCATGATTAACTGAATGGCAGAGGCTTAATTTCTTGTTAATGTAGTGCCGAGGGCTGCTGTCCTGAAAGGAATGGATATCCCTCACGGTATGTGTTTAGAATGTTTAATTGTGTAGTAGAAGTGGATTGATAGAGGTTTGAGTTGCTGTGTCACACTGTCAGCTGTTGTGTTAATGTTTGACATCAGTTCATAATCACACCTTAACTACGTTCAGTAGCGCAGTCACAATACTGTATAGAGCCGTCGCTCATGCAATTAAATGCAAGGTGAGCTTAGGCGAATGCCACAACGTTGCTCCAAGGTTATACCAATATTGTAACAGTATTAGCAACACTGGCTCTTTTTCAAAAAACTAGCAGGCTGCTCTTTGCAGTTTTCTGCCTTGTGTTGGTTTCGTTCATGTTGGGACTCATGCTGGCATCTCCCTCATTTTGTTAAACCCATAAAACAGACAATAATAAGAGATTCATATACAAATATATTAAAATCAAATATATTATAATCAAATATTTGGAGTTAACAGACTCAGGTTCTTATTAAAGCAAGAAAGCAAACCATGTGTAAATTGAATCTGTAGATGACACTTGTAGCTGAATATACAATGCTGAAAAAATATTTTTAATCAGAAAATATTGGTCTTGTTCAGTACAATATCTAAACCCACATATAATACACATAATATATAAATGTATGATATTTGTTTTCAGACACAATAAGCAAAAATTATTCTGCATTTCTTATATTTTTTTCATGTTTAAATCATAACCCTTAAATATTTATAATGTATGCCTTAAACAAATGAGAAAAAAAATGCCAGTTCTATTAGGACAATATGCTAAATTTAAGATATATCCTTTAAAAACAGTTACGAAATGTAGACAAAAACAAATATTATTATCTTCGTATTGTCACGATCTCCAGTTGGAGTGCCTAACTCCATCAGAGGGCACTCCACCTAAGACTCTTGCCACTCTATCCCAGACTACATTTCCCATAATCCTTTGCCGGACTCATCATCTCTGATTGCATTCACCTGTGTCTTGTTTCCTCATCAGTTTCACCCTATTTATAAGCTGGGCTGAGTTCAGCCCTGACAAAATGGTGCAAAACATTTTTTAAACGGAAATGGTGGTGTGCTGAACACCCTGTTCTGATGACGCAAGAGTTGCAACTATGGCAGCTGAGAAGGCCATTCTTTGTGTTCTTTTTGAAGAATTTTCAGAGCCTGATGAAATCGGTATAAATGTGTGTTTAATACTGCAAAACACGCTCGATGTTACAGTCACTGCCCTTGCCATCCAGAATAAAAGAGAACATCCCAATCGAGTGAAGGAATTTGTGCAAACTGTGGTTGGCCTAATTATTGTGATCCAACTTTTGCCTTGCATTTCAGGATGAAAAGACAAACATTTCAGGTGAAGGATAATCCACTTCTTACCTCCAAGACTGTGTTATGATCTATATGACCTTATTATTTGTATTATATAGTATTAGGCTTATCATTATTGCTGATCACTGTTGTTGTGCTATGCTATTGTAATATTTACCATTATATAATCAGAGGAGTATCGAACAGTTTATGAAAGTGTCACTCCACAATACAATAGCACAATAGATAAATATATATAGTATTTTTGTTACATTAATCAGTGTCTAGCACACCTTCTTTAGGAAAGGATATGGATCAGAAGACATTGCAATTACTAAATGATATTTAGACAGAGATTTAAAGAAGTTCCAGATCTATATTTGTGCTCTTATTATTTCAGTTATTTTAATGTAAATAAACATGTGCAAACAATGTACTTGCTCTTGTGAATTTATTTTTATGTCAATTACATTGTGCGAGCTGTCTCTTTAATACATGGTTTATATACATGTTGCTGCTGATTGGGCTGACATTTTTGACACACCCACCAAACAAGAGAAAATGTATCTCAAACCCTGTTGCACACCGTTTCCTGGAAACATGTCGTTCAAACCGGAAACCGTAGAAAAACGTTGTGCACCAGTTTGAGCTTGGACTTGCCCCTGGTTACCCATTCATTCACTAGTGATGCAAAGTCCAATTCATTTCTGCGAACCGGTTCTTTTTGGACAGATCGGCTCATTGAACTGGTTCAAAAGAGTCTACAGTCTACAGTAAAAGGATGAATACACTAGTCCTTTAAAACGCCTTGATTTTCACTAAGCACTTTAAATAGAATATGTATTCACACTAACTATTGTAAATTATTTACCTAACTACGACAGAATGTTTTTGCAGGGTTTTAGAAAAAGAATGATTCCCTGTCATACGCATTTTCCATACGCGCCTCAGCTTGCACATATCGTCACTTCACTCCAACTCCAGAATCTTCGGCAATCCTCGCAAACTTCGACAGTTGGTTTGAACCGGCTTATCGGTATTTTAATTGGATGGCTACTTCGGTGTGCGTCCTGCGTCCCAACCCGGACTAAAGTTCGATCGGTTTTGGGAATTGTGACCGTCTCAACGGGTTACTTTTCCTGGCGAACCGCTCAAAAGAACAATACTTCAGAACCGAACTGACTATCATTCCCTGCTCATTATTGTATATCCAGGGTGCCCAACCTGCTCCTGGGCGATCGCCTGTCCTGCAAAGTGTAGCTCCAACCTCTAATCAAACACCTTCCTTTAATTTTTAAGTGATACTGAAGCCGTAATTCTTTGCTTCAGGTGTTTTGACTTAGGGTTGAGCTGAACTTGCAGGACAGTCGATCGCCATGAGCAGGGTTGGGCACCCGGTCTACCTGTAACGTTCCAGTGTTTCCTGTGTTTTTCCTTGTTTCTGTGCAGTGCCTTGCCTTGTTTTTTGACCCTGGACTGTTATCTGGTTTTGTGATTGTTTGCTGCCTGCCCTGACCATTGCTTGTTTATTGGATTACTCTTTTGTCTGCCCTGAATTGTACCTGTTTGCTGGTGTTTGACACTGCCTGTTTTGACCACTCTTTCTAAATAAGCCTGCACTTGTGATCCTCAACCCGTTGTTACTCTCCCATGTTATAGATAAGTGCTCCCAAATAATTTTATTACAATTTTTTGTATTTTAAGGATCGGTAAAATTGAATGTTTCTACAGTTAGAAATGTACTTATCTTTTAAAACCGTATAAATTGAGATAATTATAAGTAGATTATTTGTTTGTTTATTTCTATGTCCAATTAATAAAATACACACAAAGCAAAAAAAAAAGTAAAAAAAAATATATATATATTGTTTTTTTTTGTCACTGGTAATACTAAATGCAATTCAGTGTAATATGAGTTCAAATTAAACAATTTCCATTAGGATTCGGTAGTTGCAATTTGATAGCAAGGAAAGAAAAAAAAAAAGCAAAATGCAGTCATCTTTATGAACAAACCTGAGAACCAAAAATGGAGAGGAGGGAACCGCTGGTTGAAACCCTTTGGCTGGTGTGTGTCTAGCAGAGATGCATGAAGCTTGACAAATTGGCTTGACATCACTGCCTATTCAAAATATATAGGCAATTTAGTGTTCTTTCATGGAAAAATTCAGTTTTATGACATTTTAAGAAGACAAATCTCATCTCATTTATGTCCATGTCACAGTTTTGTGCAGGAGGTCTCAGGTCTTCGATAGTGAGGATTGAGTCCCCCACAGGACTCCTGTATCATACAGTAAAATCAATTCATGACTGTAGTGTAGCCACAGCTCCTGTCTGAGCTCAGCTGAAAGATTCGACTTGCCTTTTAACAACTGTATTGCATTTATGGCCAGCTCAGTCTAAACTTGAACGGTTCATACTGCATTGTTAATTTTTAATCCTTTGCTGTACTAAATATACAGTACAAGTATAATTCTCCTCAACAAATAGCAGTACTCTGATTTGTTTTCCTCACTACATTATATTCATCACTAAATAACCATATATGTACAACTATGTATGTATAATTTTACCTTTATATTAATTATCCTGTCATTTAACAGACACTTGTATCCAAATTGACTTAAAGTACACAAAAAAAGGGTAAATCCATCTCAAGTCTAATTAAGATTAAGCATCTTGCTGAAGAGCAAAGTGATTCATGCCAACTCCTTATGATGACAGAATCATTTGCTTACCAGCATTTTCCAAAAATTCTGATAACCCTTAATAAGTACACAGTAACAAAGCATGGCCACACTTTACATAAAACCTTTATTTTTAATTAATGTTTTTTAATTAACATAAAGCCTTTATATATGCATTATTAAAGTAGTTTTAATGTATTAATGTAATGCACCTTACAATCATCGTATCTCATGAATAGTTGTAATTACATAATACATTATAATACTTAAATATTCATTGTTACACATTAAAAAAAGTATAATGCAAAAGTATCTGGCCGATATTAAGCATTTTTATGATTATCGGTATCAGTCATTTTCAAAACCGATTCGCCGATAAAATAACTTAATTTTGAAACGCTATTTGGCTCTGATGCAGCCTGTCAGAACTCACCACTCTGTGGCCTAAAGCAATCTCCGCCCACCGCTCATCTGATTTGTTGGGAGTCACGAGTCCGACCAATCAATGCGGAATTCACTCTCACTCCGAAAGCGCTTGCTAACTGCAGCTGCTTCAGTGATCACGCATCAGTTGTCTCTCAAAGATAAGGCAGCAGCAGATGTTGCTTAAGTTGCAATAGATCCCAATCCACTAACGTTGCACTGAAGTTGCAAAACACCTCTATATTATCTATGATTTCCGCAATGCGGAAAACGCGGACGGAATCGTGGAATCCAGTCATATAAATGGAATTTACTGTATGACGTGGAATGTCACAGAATTTGTCAAAGTTTGGATGATTTAATCAAAAGTAGGTCAGTACACTTCAATCAAATCGCGATATGGACTGGTATCTGTAAATATTAAGCCGAAAAAATACTATTTAAATATGGATCCAGCATGTTCTGCGTGTCTCTGTGTATGTAAATGGCACAGACGCGCGGTTTTGTTTTCTACACATACAAAGTGTGCAAGGTTCGCGCTGATTTCAGCTTCTGTCGTCTCACTACATGAGGACATAAATACATGAACAACATCTCCAGAACTGCTCTGACTCCCTCTTAGAGTCACTTCATAAGCATTTGACAGTTTCATTGGAGTAAAACTATCTTCATATCATTTACATAGACCTACAGAAACAAGTTCCTCATGGCAACCCGTCAAAATATAATTTCGGGTTAGCTTAAAGAAATTATCAGAAATATATTACTGTGGTGCAGTATGATGTTAATACTACTCAGGGATGAAAGTTTTCCGTCACTACGACGGATTTCCGTCAATTAGAAAAAATGAGGGGAAAATACACATGTGTAACTGTGTTGTTTTTTGCTGATGATTTGTTTTTAGCATCAATCTGATAGGTATAGCATTATTTGTCTAACCCAGCACACCAAAAATCCTCCCCGCCACTGCTGCAGCTTCTCACTGACAACATAACGCCGCTCGCATCATTCACAGTCGGGTTATTTTTAGCAGAGAACACAGAGCAGGTCTTGAATTTCTGGTGCAGGATTGCGGCTATTAATAATAATTCTACTTCCCGCAGGTTCCGCTCTTATAGCACGATGACAGATGATGGAACTTATTATTTGCACGCACTTTTGAGTCTTGAGATCTCTCATTTTCTGTGCGCCCACAGATCGCGATAAGGAGAGTGACAGATTTTAATAATTATTCAAGGAGTTTGCAAATGTGATATTGATTTAATACAACAGTTCAATAAACACGTACTGCCTGATTTTGCTCTATTTCATCAACGAAAATAGTTCCAAATAAAGTAACAGCTCAGCCGCTGCGCATCTCTTTCATTCATGAATGAAAGTACGTTTTTGAACGAATCTAGTCAAAAACGTCGAGTCAGTGATTCATGATTACCCATTCATAAAGACAGTCACTTGCTTCATTCCTGAATGAATTAGGCGTTAAAACAAATCAATTGAATGAATGATTCAGTGATAAAATCCGTGATTTGCCACCAGCTGCTGGCGGTTTCAGTTTAATTTTTAGGAATAATTGCAGTTATTTAAATAATTTTATATTTCTGTATTCAATTTTATTTAAAACATTAATCTCCACATGAATTTATGAATTTAATTGCACTCATGCCACCTCTGAGCCTCATTGAATGTCTGAAATTGTACCTACAAGCCACTTTTGTGTTCTTTTTGTGCACCCTCTGTAGTACAAATTAATTTTTCATTAATACTAATTTCATGATTGGTAGCTTATTTGTCTTATTCTACTTCTTATTATATTGTTTTTAATAGACATTTTAAAAAGCTTATAAACATTTTTTTTTATTTGACATAGATGAAAATGATGCCATTGCAAAGGTAAAAAGAAAATGCTCCTGTAAATCACTTCACCTCATATTAGGAAGGCTAATTTTTGATCAGAATCTGTTATTATTGATCAGAAGGTGCTCCTTAATTTTTTTTAATTAGGAGGACAAGCGCTCTTGATTACAAGAAGAAAAACACTGCTCTTAAACTGGGTGTGTGACAGGTATGGCTGAGGAATGGGGTTTGGCCGAGGAAAAATTTTCAGTCAAAATATATATAGTTTTTTTTGCTTTAATCCCTGACTACTACAACAATTATTACAACTTTTGTTTAAAAGGATAATCACACAATACACTATTTCTTCCATGTTTAATTTTAATAGTAAACCCTTTAAACCCATTTTAAACCATCCGTTCCCGAAGGGAAGTCGTGGCCTAATGGTTAGAGAGTCAGACTTGTAACCCAAAGATTGCGGGTTCGAGTCTCGTACCGGCAGGGATTGTAGGTGGGGGGAGGGATGTACGTGGCCTCTCCTCTCCCACCTTCAATAAGCAAGGCACGCGACCCCCACTGCTCCCCCGGGGCCTGCGCAAGATGGCTGCCCACTGCTCCAGGTTGTGGTTTCACGGTGGTGTGGTTTTTGTGTGTTCCTCTGTTGTGTGCACTTTGGATGGGTTTTTAAATCAGAGCACTAAGTCCATTATGGGTCACCAAATCCTTGGCCACATCCAAGCACGTCACTTTAATAACAGAGTTTGCCAACAAATAAAGACCAACCAACATCAGGGAAGGCAGTTTTTGTCAGAGCCGTTGTTATTCTTAATTTTGACATTAATTAGAATTTTTACACCAGAAATATATATTGGTTCAAAATATTGGTTATTGGTCTACTTGATCTGTAATAATCGGTATCGGCATCGGCCTTGAAAAACAAACATTTGAATATTATAATGCATTTCAACTTTCATTATAGTTATTTATGAAAGGATATAATTCATTATACATAAAATTATACAACTACATTGTACAACACTGTAACAACATACATTACGTCATACCTTTATACTGCATTATACATAACAGCTGCAGTGAAGTTGTTCAAAAAACCCTTATAAATAATTTTACAAATTTAATTTATAATTTATAGTACATTATCGAAGTAATTTATAGAAGTTAGTTCTCACTTTAGATTTAGGTCACAGAATACTAAAATAAAGTCAATAAAACTACGTTTAGTTAGACCTTATTTCAGTATAGTGTTCTGCCTTAATTGGATTATGGGTCTAAAATGTTTCATAGAATTAATTAGGCATAAATGTCCTTTGAATTTCTTTCCCATAAAACAATTAAATTTCCTAAACGGTGTCATATTATGTTGCTTTAAAAATAACAGTATTTTGGTATTTTGTGTAATACAATGTGTGTTTATAGGCGGCTTAATGTTAAAAAAAAAAAACCTTTTAGTTTATTTTCCACTCGGACATTATTTTCTCCTCTATGCCCCGGCTTTCTGAAACGCGTCGATTTTTACAAATCTCATCGGTCTGAAAAGTGAGGTGTGATGTGATTGGCCAGCTATCCAGTGTGCGTTGTGATTGGCCGGATACCTCAAATGTTCATCACTGGAGCGACAAGACAAAAACATTAAAACCCCTTATAAACGAGGAATTTGTTGCATTCAGTGGGGACATAATTACTGATTATATGACTTATACTGTCTTTTTACGCGTTGCATCGTGCCGCTTAAACATAAAAACATGTCTGCATTTGTGATAGTAGGAGAAATGACAAACAACAAGTGCTAAAAACACTGCCCAAAACTTGCGTTTGAATAATCAGTGTCAAATCCTTTAAATATGAAAAACGTACATACAGTCTGTGAGTCAGAACAGCCGGCATTGTAGTCTACTCTATCAGGTTCAGGAAACAGTCCTCCATAAAATGTGCTGGACACATCTGAATATTTGGGTTGAACTGTTCTGGAACAGTGTTGTAAATACAACTTAACCACTGATTTCTAGTCATGTCCTCTTTTGGAAGCCCAAACAAAATAGTTTCACTTTCACAACAAAACACCGCGGCTAAAGTGAGGCGGAGGACGAGGCCTAGAGTGAGCGAGGGTGGCGGCCTAAAGCGAGCGTAGGCCGTCTTGAGTGAGCCGGCGCCTGGCTGGACTCCGCTTCGTCCACGGTGAAAGCCGATCCGGCGATCCACAGCACTAAGTTGATGTATTTCCTCAGTGACCAGCACGGATCAGCTCCAGGCATGACGAAGCAGATATCATCCTCTTTTGGAAGGCCAAACAAAGTAGTTTCGCTTTCACAACAAAACACACAGCGTCTCCACGACATGGCAGCGGTGGCAACAACAATACTACAGCGAGAATAAAAGTTACGCCTTCTTTCTTTGCGTGAACATTTGGGTGGCGTTATGCAAATCTTCCCACATCGTGATGTAGACATGTGGGGGCGTGTTAGAACGAGCCATATTAGGTAGGCGTCGTTGACTCTTAACTTTTATAAAGAATATCTCTTTGGATTTGAGACTTTAGTCTTTGCAACTTTACAGATCTTCTTTATGCACCAAGAGCTTGTAACACTCCAAAGAGAAAGGAAAATTTTAAATCGCATCATATGACCCCTTTAAAAAATTGTATATAGATAGATAGATTAATATGCTCTTTAAACATTGTTTCATTTGAGAAAAGGAATTAATTGATTCCTTTATTGTAATTGAATTTCTGAAGTTGAATTGCATTTATTGAATTACTGAAGTTATTTAATTTAGGGAAGAAACCAAACTTAATATTGCAGGAAAACCAAATAAAATCATTGGTTTGTGGTGTCACTTATTGCAACAAGTGTTGCTTTCCTCTTATCTGACACTACATCAGGCAAGCACTGGTGTTGTTCACAAGTCTTATGGTGTCAGTTTGTTCACCTGCTAATCTTGAATGTTATCAAGTTTATTTATTAAATCTAAGACTAGTTGTTGAGAATAATTTATGTGTCTCTGATCAGGAGCATACAGTATTTGGAAAATTTGTGCTTTGTTTTACTTTTTGATTGCAAATCTATATTATGGAGTCATGTGGATTGCTGAACAGGTTCAAATCTGAAAGAAAAAGATATACCAGAGATTTAATTAAAGCGTGATCAAGTTCCCTTAAGACTACGCTGTGAGTTGCTTTACTTTCAAGCTGTTTTGCTTACACAAACTGTGTCTTTCTTTCTCAGAACGTCAAAAGGATCTCTGAATATTTGTGGAGTCATCCTTTGATGTAATATTGAAATATGATACACATTAAAATATGATTAAACGTTGCATCTAATAGGAGTCATTTTTAGTACTTTAATATTTCAAAATTACTGGAGTTAGAGCTGTTGAAAAAAAAAACAAAGCTAGCCTAATGTGTCCAAACCCACTCTAAAACTAGCAAATAAAACTAGTTAACCATATAGGTCAGTTTAAAAAGAGTTTTTCAGCAGGGCTGAGACCCCCCCCCCTCCCCCCCCCCAAAAAAACTAACACCTTGTTTGTATCATTGTATGTATCACTGTAAGTTATGAGTTATGCTAATGTTTTTGAAAGAGTCTCTTCTGCTCACCAAGACTACATTTATGTGCTCAATAATACAGTAAACATAGTAATATTGTGAAATATTATTACAATTTAAAATAACTGTTTTCTATGTGGATATAAATTTTATATTGTAATTTATTCCTGTGATCAAATCTGAATTTTCATCATTATTACTCCAGTCTTCAGTGTCACATGATCCTTCAGAAATCCCTCTAATATGCTGATTTGCTGCTCAAGAAACATTTATTCATTTTAAAAATGTTAAAAACAGTTGTGCTACTTCATATTTTTGTGGAAAATGTGATACATTTTATTTTTCATGATACTTTGATAAATAGAAAGTTCTAAAGAACCAATTTTTTTTTAAACAGAAATCTTTTGTAACATGAATAAAACTTTTAATTTGTTTATAAAGTAACATTTTACTGACCTAAAACTTTTGAACTCTATTTGTAACGGGGGGAGCGAGGCGTGAGACGTGCAGATCCGTCTGCAGGCTTTTATTAGACACAGACGTGGTCATAAAACAGACATGGGTCAAGCAGTGGCAAACAGGTACATTTCAGGCAAGACAAAGGAGTATCCAAAAGAAGGCGTGAGTCAGTCGACGGTGAACGTAATCCTGAGGGCGAGGCAAACGGAGAATCCACAAGACAAGCTAGAGTCCAGGTCAGGTGCAGTGTAGCGTCTGGACCAATCAAACACATTTTTTCATTTGATTTAACAAATCAATCATTCATTAGATTAACAAATAATCACAAACCCCCTCACCCAACTCCAGACTCGGTGCCTATATGTCTGTGAACAGGCCCAGCCGGTTACCATGGCCACCCTGAAACCAGATACATTTTTGCGACTAATGGCATGTTAAGTCACCCCTCTCACTACAATTTCCCTAGAAAATCCACAGTTCAAGTTAAAATTGACTCTTCCTAATTATTAATATGAAATCTTTCTTTTAATGAACACACACTATCCTCAGGTCATTGTGTATATATTGCTGCTTGTAATTCCTTTGTATTGTAGACAGTTTAGCCCTGCTTATGGTAAACCCCTCATTTATGTCACTTACATATACTCTTTTGGTCTCTATGAATTAGTAGTCGGATTATCTAATTGAGAGTGTATATTGTATGCTTATACCTATGCAACATATTAGTGTTCTAAGAATCTTTATTAGTTCAACACCCAAGCAAATTACATATGCTAAATACCATGCTTAGAGACAAAGGGTCGTAAACCCTCCAGCAAATTGCCACCTCCCGCTTGGAATTTCTGTCTTTCTCATTGGACAAGCCCCTCTTGAGAGGCGTGAATCTTCGCAGACTTTAAAAGGCCTCACATTCAGTGACCCGCCCAGAATCGGTGGTTTGTTTGAATTCTGAGAAGATGTGAGCTACAACGCTCCAGGACATCCTAAGTTGTGTGCCAGGCCTTCGGCCTTGACTTTTCCTGATGCCACTGATTCTTTATTCATCAACCACTTCAGCAAAGATCCCGTGCCTGCAGAGTGCATCCAGCCGTTCTTTCAGACAGACAGACGTGCAAGTATTCAAACTTAGTCTTAGTAATTGATACATTAAGTATCAGTTACAACTTTTTACAAAGGTGTGTTTGAACTAAGAAACTGATTTTTCCTTCAGGCTGTAGAACTGAGTTAAAATGGGGGGCCCCCCAATGGTTCCATAACTTCATATTTTTATTTTCTCTTCTCTCTACTGCGTTAAGCCTTAACCCTTTCCTATACCAACTGTATGTGGGTGTGTGTATGTGTATGTTAGACCAGCTTAAAGTGTTTATGTAGTATGTTAGACTAGTTTAAGTGTTTATGTATTTAATAAAGTCTTACTTGTATCACACTCGACTTTGTTCATTGTTTGCTCATAACCGGAGTCACTTATCATGCAGATTTACGTTACAAACTTTTAGAATTGTACAGTAAGAAGGTTATTTTCTTTAACCAGGAAATTAACGTTCTTATAATTGACAGATAGTTGACCCTGAGAGGCCAAGTAAATACTTACAGCGGATCTAAAATATTCATAATAAATTATAACTAGTTATGGGTCATTATTCATTTCCCCATGAAAGTCTGATTCGCTACAAGACTCTCAACACATAAAATCCAGGAGGTGGTGGACGGAGGCGGAAGAGGGGATGGACGGCCAGGTCCACGTGGCAGTGGACCGGGGGCTGAGGCGAGTTGGCAGAGCATGAATCCAGGGTGGAGCAGAGAACGTCTCAGTTTACTTAATGTAACCATGGTTCTCGAGGGAACGAGGACCTGCGTCGGGGCCGTGTCGGGAACGCCCTTCAGCGTGACGGGTTCTGAACCTCGTGTGTAATCAGACCAAGAGATGGGCGAGACGTCACGGCGGGTGAAGTAATGACCAGGAAGCTATAAAAGCACGTGCGGTGAGACCAGCATCAGCTTCCAGGAATGAAGCAAGCGCTGGCAGAGATGCCGAAAGTATGGCCCCGTGATGCAGCATCTCATTTCCTCGAGGAACCATGGTTACATACGTAACCTGAGACGTTCCTCTTCAAAACTCGAGCTGCGTCGGAGGATGCTTCGGGAACGAGAATGCCCACGCCACCAGACTTTAAAATCTCTGCCTAGTGTGGAAGCTGGGGCGAGAGAACAGAAGAGCCAGGATTGGTTCGCATGTCTATGTCATAGAACCTGACGAAGGTCAGGGGCGTGAACCATCCCGCAGCATTGCAGATTTCCTGCATTGAGACACCTGCCAAGAAAGGCCTTAGAGGCCGCCACACTTCTAGTAGAGTGAGCCTTGACCCCGAGAGGCGAAGGGAGATCAGAGGATTCATAGGAAATAGAAATAGCATCTACAAGAAAATATGATCATATTACCCCAATTTTACAGTCTCTGCACTGGCTACCTGTTAAGTTCCGTATCAGTTACAAAATATTATTACTTATCTATAAGGCCCTTAATGGTTTAGCTCTTGCTTACCTAACTAGTCTTCTACCACGCTACTATCCATCACGCTCCCTAAGGTCGCAAAATTCTGAACTTTTGGTAGTACCTAGGATAGCAAAGTCCACTAAGGAGGTAGAGCTTTTTCCGCATTTGGCTCCCAAACTCTGGAATAACCTTACTGATAACGTTTGGGGTGCAGACACACTCTCTCTGTTTAAATCTAAATTAAAGACACACCTCTTTGGCCAAGAATTCAAATAATGCATCTCATAATCTTTTACTGCTCCATAATCTTTTACTGCAGTTATATCTAATCAATTGCACATTATTATTCGTTAGTTTGGGGTAAACAAATCATTTTTGCTTGGTTGGAACAGCAGCTACTCTAATTATGTTTGTATTTGATTCTCTGTCTTTTGCCACGAGATTAACATCCCGTGGTAACTAGGATTACACAAGCTTCAGTCTGGATCCAGAACCCCTGAGAAGAGATGATACCAACCCCTCAGAGGACCTCAGATGATGCCACCCCTGAAACAACATACACAACTACCAAATTTAGCTGAAAGTTTAATTGCATCATAAAATAATTGCTGTTAAGTGTTCATT
>JADLZN010003245.1:0-28567 GCA_018155175.1 Sinocyclocheilus anophthalmus
TCCACTACTGTTCACACACACACACACACACACACACACACACACACATACACACACGATGCACACACCCAACATCTTACTCACACACCACATACACCACCACACACCATATACACACACACACATTACACACACACATACACACATAACACACACACACACACACACACCCAACACACACACAACACACACACATACACCGAGATCACACACACCACACACACACACACACTACACACACACAGACACTGCAGATGTAAATGGATGCTGCCATCAGGTTATTTAGTTAAATAAAACTATAAACCATTTTTACTTCATAAATAAAGTTGAAAATTTAAAATAGAAATCAATAGATCTTAAAAATAGATAGTTAAAATAGATTTTTTATTTATTTTATTTAATAAAAATATAACCACAGTTCCACTTAATGTACTAAAATTACTAAAACTAAGACAGAAATAAAATGAAAAACTATATACATACATTTGAAAATGCATATATTAAACACACAAGAAAATACGAACTTTAAAATTCACCCAGATTTAAATTAAATCGAAATTAATAAAAGCTGTAATATTTAAATGATACTAAAATAACACTGTTGCCACAAAATCACATAAACAATGTAATAATATAAATACTTATATTTCATTGTTTAATTAGTAAAGATTTCCAACCTACCCACCCTAAAATCATTTTGTTTTGCTAGAGAGAAAAAACCTTTATGAAACACAGTTCCCTTAATGTAATAACAAATAACAGTATAAATAGTTTTAAAAAAGCTTAAGATTGCAAACACAGAAAAAATTTATATCAAAATATCAAAAATAGGAATATCACAATAGTAATAAAAGCTATAATAGTATGTGAAATGTTTAATAAATTATATAAGCATTTAATTAAATAAATTCTAAAATATTCAATTTTTAATATGCTAATTAGTATAGATTTCCAACCCCAACCCTAAAGTTTTATTTATCTATCTATTTATGTATTTATTGCTTGCTTTATATTTTGACTTGGTTAGATACACAGATGTGGTTTTTATCATGGTGAGGACTGTCCATTCATGTTTTGTACTAAGCTAACAATATTGTCTATCCTCTAAACCTAACCTTCACAGAATCCTTTATGTTTTTTCCATAAGATGTTATTAGTCTATTTTCATTGTGTGGATTGTTGCCCACCTGAGGCCACAAATCACTGACTAGGGGGGTGGGGGGGGGGGAGAATTGGCTGCACGATTATGACAAAAATCATAATTGTCGATTATTCCCTTGAAATTGTAATTGCGATTATCACAATTTACATTGAATGATGTTTATACCATTGTTTGATGCAACTGCATGCCGTACTTCTATATGAAAATAAACAAGCTGAAAACCTTTAGTGCTTTTCTATAGTATTAAGCCTTCAAATGTCAAATATACATCAGATTGGTTTCTTCTTTAAATTATAAAAAAGTACAAATATGAATGGTATTATAATGTTATACTAAAACTAAAACAATGGAAAAACCTTTAAGATAACATGTAGAAAGAAAAAAACATATCTTAAGCGTGCAGAATAACATAAGTGGACTTTGAATGATTACGTAATTGTGGCATCCATAATTGTAATCGCGATTAGAAATTTGATTAATTGTGCAGCCCTACACTGAAGCTCATATGTTTGTGTGAATGTGAATGTTTCTAATGACAAAGTGACATTGAGAAAGTAACGTGGAGTAAAGAAAACAAAGGAGTGTGTGTGTTGTGTGTGTGTGTGTGTGTTGTGGTTTGTGGGTGTGTGTGTGTGTGTGTGTGTAATGCAGCTGGCACAACTGTTACATTTCAGAATTGACAGATTAAATTCCACAGACTAATTCCACTCAAACACTTTTATAAGATATATGATCCAAAGATTAGCAGGTCTAAAATACATGCATGCACCGCACAGAATGCATGTGATGTCTTCTGAAACTTTAACTGCCCGCAGAGCACTTATCCTTCACACAGCATCCTAATGTAAACTAGTCACCATCCGTGGTATGGCGACAGTACATCTGTGGTAGTAAAAATGGTAAATAAACCCAGCCTACTATCAATATCGAACACACTGGAGCTCTAACTTTTTAAAAAATAATTTTTTTTTTAGTCTTGTGTCATTATAAGTTTCTATATCATGGATGATTTGTGCTGTCTTTATAATAAAATATACTATAAATAATAATATAATAATCAAGTATGAATCTAATATATATATTATATATTATATATATATATATAAATATATATATAATCAAAATTTAGTATCTATTTTAAATTATATATTATCATTATTATAAATTATTATTTTATATTAATAATTTTTGTATAATGACAACTATTTTATAAATTGTAAATTTGTATTTAAAATTTGTAATAATTTATTTACAAGCACAGTTTAACTGCCACATATATCAAATATATGCATGTTTTTACAGACATGCTACTCGTTTTTATTTATTTATTTTGTAACTAGTGAGCTGCTGTAAATACTTTTTCCAAAACTAGTTTGACTGTACGTCTTTTAATGATGATGCTTGTATTTCAATATTATTAACTGGTCACTTGGCAGTGTGTTCACCTGTGATCTACTGTAATGAGTGATGCTCTGCTGCCGAAGGCCAGGTTTTTCCTCGCTCCTTCAAGGTACGGAGAAACATTTACGATGTTATGGACAGTCGGGATCATCAAACCGAGCTGTTCTCCTTCTGAGTTTAGTGTGTTACATATAAACAGACTGTTTCTGCAGCTCTGACCATTTCTACTAAATTCTCTAAATTTGCATTTCCATCCTTCTAGATTAGCTTCTTTTCTTTATTTAATTGTCAGCTCGGGATTTATTTGTGATTAATGTCTTTATGTATCATTCTTCACTCATATAATAAAATTACACAGATATTATTTATGTATTCAAACCCATTTTATTAACCAGGGTCTTTGCTGCTGACCTTCGATGTTCCAATTCAAGCATACTAATAAACAAATGATTTAGGATAAATAAAATTATTTCTTTCTTCTTCTTTTTTTGGGGTGGTGGGGGTGGGGGTTGAGGTTTCATGATTGCGCCAGACTGCCAATCTTTTCTAAAAATATAAATACGCAGAACTTCACAAGTAGACAGAAGTGAGACGCAGTACATTGTGTGTGGGTGTGTGTGTGTGTGTGGTGTTTGTTTGGTATTTATATGGCTGTCCAGTGAGCTGTCTTACTGAAACAATGCCTCTGACAGCACTAATAATCCTTAATGCTGTGTCGAGTGTTTGTTTCTCTCAGTGTGTGTGTGTGTGTGTGGGTGGTGTGTGGTGTGTGGTGTGTGGTGTGTGTGTGTTCACTACTGTGTGTAAGCCGTGTGATACACTGTCTCAAGCACATGACCTTCTCTCCCTTACTTATTAAGTGTGTGTGTATATATTTGTGTGTGTGTTGTGTGTGTGTGTGTGTGTGTGTGTGTGTTTGTGTCTGTTTGTGTGTGTGTGTGTGTGTGTGTGTGTCATTTGACCATTTTGTGGTCCGTTACTCCTCCTGTGATGTGGCTGTCTGTGCATTTGTGTTTCTGATGTGCTGCCTTTATTTGGCCAAAGTGTGACATTGGAAACGCCCTCCTTGCGGTTTCTAGTGGCCATGTGCCCATCTCTCCGCACTATATGTCGGCTATAAAAGAGCCGCTGCACCTTAACACACGACGCGGTGCATATCCAGACACATTACATACAACCTAACTCAAACTCAATCATCAAAATTCCTTCAAGCCCCATTAATTATTGTGCGCCTCAAATCCATAAGACAGTAAACTTACTATCATAATTCAGACTAACCCAGAATAATCTCAGAAAGTTTCTTCTGTAGTCAAATGAGGTTGTAATGTACAGGATCTATTTTATACAAACATTTTAAATGTATTAATTTTTTTGTTTTTGTGTTATTGTTACATTATTTAGCTGTAAAATTATAGGCATCGTAGAGAAAAAACAAATGTAGCCTACTAAAAAACAAAGCTCCGTACAGTAACACTAACTGTATTAGTACACATAGTAAATAATTAATATTTAAAATATTAAATATAAATTTCCCAAATCACTCAATTCAGTCTGAAACCGGGATATTATAAGTCACTAAAACTAAAACCATTAAAAAAAACTATTTTATTTCAGTTAGTTGCCAACATTTCTAATTTTCATGAAGTTTAAATACTAAAACAACTATAAACTAACACTAAAAACTAAAACTTAATCAAATGAAAATAGAAAATAGGAAAGTAAAATCTTATCGAAAATACTAAAAACTACAAAGCTGTAAATAAAACAAAGTTTTAAGAGAAAATACTACTTCAGTCTTTCTAGTTTCACGCTTCAAAATGTCATGTTCAATTTAATGCAATTATCACGTTTAATTTCTTCGTCATTATTTGTGAAATACTAGCAATTTCTACAAAAAATATAATAGTTTATGCATAAAATGTATAAGAGTATCAGTGACTCTAAAATAACTCTGGTTCACAATAAATTTAAGTAACAAGGAACAGTTTCAAAGGCATGCATTATGTCCCACTAGGGCTGTGCAACATATCAAAATTATCGAAATATCGCAAATATACATATCGCAATATGCATATCGCTACAGCTGCTTTTGGGCATGAACAAAGACAAAGATAAAACTCCTCACTCTCTACAAAACGAAAAAAAAAAAAAAAAAAAAAAAAAAAAAAAAAAAAAAAAAAAAAAAAAAAAAAAAAAAAAAAAAAAAAAAAAAAAAAAAACAAAAAAAAAAAAAAAAAAAAAAAAAAAAAAACAAAAAAAAAAAAAAAAAAAAAAAAAAAAAAAAAAAAAAAAAAAAAAAAAAAAAAAAAAAAAAAAAAAAAAAAAAAAAAAAAAAAAAAAAAAAACATAAATTAACTTTTGTGCTTAAATAGAGAATCCAGTGCATATTGAATTCAAAGAGTAATTACTAAGCAGTGTTTTATTTTTCCTTTCTATTATTCAGTTCCTAAACTCATGTTAAAATTACATTTTTATGTAATGCTCGAGTAAAACACATACCGTTCACTTTGTTGTAGGGGTGCTTTCTTATTAGAATCAGAATCAGAATGAGCTTTATTCACCACTTAAGTGTGCGCAAACACAATGAATTTGTTGTGGTTTTACAGGAACTATTGGTACATACATGCATACATACAAATATCCATATATATATATGTCACAAATTATAGTTATAGAAGTTCACAGAACTGATTCAGCAACAGCTGATTAAAACTGTTTCATCTGAGCATGTGGCACTTTAAGCATTATCGTATCTCATATCGAATATCGCATTATTTAATGAGTTATCGCATTTTTATTCAATATCGCACAGCCCTATGTCACACTTATTCATGATCAAATCAATGCATGCCATTTAATTATAGCAAATGTGTCAAGAATGTCAATGCAACAGGGAGTACAATAACATGCTGGATAATTAAACTGAAGCATGATGTTAATTATCCAAATGCATATGCATCAGTTTTGGGGTCGGGTGTATTGTTCGACTGTACTGTATATCAGGCTGCCACATTATCAGAAGTCTGAACAAGTGTTATAAATCATTTTACACTGCTATTGGGTCAGTGGGTTACATTCACACACACTCATACACACAGTACATTACCACATGTCTGAAACGGTTGCCAGAGATGTGTCCTCAATGTCTTAACTATAGACTCATATCAGAGAGACACAGACTAGCTTAACTTGACAAGAAGTCATATACCCATTTATAAAGTTCATCTATTGGCACAAACAAGGCCGTAGCCATGCCTTGATTTTTATAAAGCATAAATAAATGGAATAGTGAAGGAAATTAGTTGGTAAGTATAATAATTTTGAGTTACTTGCAAATAATAACGTAAAACGTTCATGTCTCGTCACATTTAGTTTTAGAATTACATGAATGACGTAAATGATACCGCATTTTCAATTCAAAACGCCATATTTGAGAACAAAGTCGAGTCGTTTGTATCCCTGGATATTACTGTCGGTCGTTTATCATTTCTATCATAAATCAGTTGTCAAATATAAAATGTTTTGCCAGTACTATCATCTTACCAACGTTACTCAACGTTACTTACTCAACGTTTGACGCTTCGCGCTCAGCTTGCATGAGCTGTAAACCCTGCCTACTTTGATTTTATTGGCTAGTTCAATCATTTTGACATCGACGAGCACTGCGATGAGGAAGATCAGCCAAAAATTTACCATTTAAACAGTTTGTCATCCTTACAACAAACAGATAATGGAAAGAATATAGGCCTGTATTAAACTACTGATTTCTTATTTCTTCCAGGAAGGAAAATCAAAGCCGGAAATACTCCTGCTGGTATGATGAACTAAACCTCTGTCTGCATGATAATGGTAAGTATTATTAACGTTATGCCGAAATCTAAATCTAAACTGATATTTCTCATATCTTCAGAAAAACTTCCAATTTATGAGCCGAACATCCCAGAGCCGACGTCCCGAGAGGAGCTGCTCAAATGTGAGTCACACTCACAGACAATCAAACTCTAGTTAAATCAGTAAACTTACCTGTTCCTTTCCTCTTAGATTGGCTCAGTATCTCATTGGACGAACGAAGTGCCAATAAAGTGCTGTGGCTGACCGAGGGCGGGGCTAAAGTGTCCCGCATGACAGATGAGGTCTGTCCTTACCTGGACAGGCCAGAGAGATTTGACCACAGCCCTCAGGTGAACACACACACACACACACACACACACACACACACCTAGAAAGACCTCTGTGAAAGACTCTGAATTGTTGATTGTTGTTAATAATAAAATAATTAACAGTGCATTGGTTTTTAATTAATAATTTGTCCAGCACAAGTTTTACTTAAAGGGGTCATATGATGCTTTTTAATATATTTGTGATTGTGTGTAACAGCATCTGTTGACATGCTTTAATGTTCAAAAAACATTATTTTTCATATACTGTACATTATTGTGGGTCCTCTATGCCCCGCCTCTCTCAAATGTTTTGTTTTCTACAAAGTCCCTCCTTTGACAAGAGCAGTCTGCTCTGTCTGGCCAGCTGACCCAGTGCATTGTGATTGCAACGCAAGCACTCGTCGAAATGTAACGCCCCTTACCATAATCACAAGCTTTAGCTTTCAAAATAAATGTAAAGACAGTAAATAATGTCATTAGTTTTACCATCAGTTCAAGCCCGAAAGGGGAACAGAGTCGCGTAACAGACACAGTGATGAATATGTATGTGTTTGCAGCACACAAGCCACGGTTAAGACAGCTGAATCCACTGTGATGTGTCTCGCTCTCTTCTCTCTCTCTCTCTATCATACAAACACATGAGCGCAAAACTCGCATATTGAACATCATAGCAAATACTAAACTAATAACAAAACAGTAGCTGATTCAGAAGCGTCAGACTGTCATAGCAAAGTCAGAATTACCCCCTCCCCTAGGATCACGAAACGGTCGTCCATAAAATGCAATGCTGTTCTATTGTAAGTAATCTTAAAGATTCCCAAATGCATCTACTTCCGGAAGGCCAAATAAAGTGCTTTTGCTTTCGTCTAGAAACACACACAGCGTCTCCCTGACATGCTGCTTCAAAACTAACTGCGGTTACTGAAACCACGCCTTTCTTTGCGTGCACATTTGGGCGGAGTTATGCAAATATTTCCACACAGTGACCTAAACGTGTGGAGGCGTGTTAGAACGAGCCGTATTAGGGGGGCGTGGCAGAGTCTTAACTTTGATAAAGAATATCTCTTTTGGTTTGTGACTTTAGTCTTTGCAACTTCAGGGATATAATCTATGCACAATCAGCTTGTAACACTCCAAAGAGATAAGGAAAATTTGAAATTGCATCATATGACCACTCGTTTAATTAATTACAGTACTGTTTACTACTTAGACCTAGTATGAAGCATCTTGTTCCATGTTTCATATTGAAACCATCAAAGAATGAGATTTTATATATATTATATATCTATAAATATATATGATATATATATATATATATATATATACATATAGGCCTAAATGTTTGCATCACTTTCTGAAATTCATTGATCATTAATAATTTAATAAAATTTTATTTAGTGAGCAACAACCATAAACATTTACTAAGTGGCGTTAATAAAGTACTATAATGCATACAAAAAATTATTAATAATATAATAATTAATTACAATATTATTATTACTTAAAGGATAATAAAACTTCACAAAATGAATGCATTGCAATTTTTTTAATTATTACATTTATATTTTAAACTAATAACATGTAAGGAACTTTAAATAGTGTCAGCGGAAACAAAATGTAGCTACCACTACTACTTTACTACTAATAATAATATAATGATAATTTACATTATTGAAGGTTTTTCTTTATTGGTAAGTAATAATAATAATAATATATTATTATATGACTTGCCAGTATAGGAAAAACCTGCACAAATGAGTGCATTGTAAATTACTATTTTAATATTATTAATAACAATAATAATTTACAGTGCATTAATTTAGTGAGGGTCTTTCAGCTAAGTGAGATGATACAATGTCAACTATCATCAAAATATATAAAATGAACAAAACATATCGGGAAGCCATACGTTTTGATTTGTGGCCGATTCAGTATTTGAGAATGCATAAAAACACACATACCAGATAGTTTCTACCTTCATCTCTCTCATGCAATATTTCCAAAATAGTTTCTACCATCATCTCTCTCATGTATTATTTCCAAAATAGTTTCTACCTTCATCTCTCTCGTGCATTATTTCCAAAATAGTTTCTACCTTCATCTCTCTCGTGCATTATTTCCAAAATAATAACGCGCATTCCTCTGTGTGTGTGGTCAGGTGCTGTGTAAGGAGTCTGTCTGGGCGTCGCGCTGTTATTGGGAGGTGCTGTACTCTGGCTGGGTGGTTATAGGAGCAGCATGTGAGGGTGCTGGGAGGAAGGCAGGCGACGGTCCCTGTTGGCCGCGGGGAGGGAGAACGAGGAGTCGTGGGGTATTTTTTCTTTTTTTTTTTTTTTTTTTTTTTATTTTTCTTTGGGGTTGGGCCGGATCCTGCTATGAAGCCTGGCATAAAGGAATCAACAGCAGGGTGGCAGACGTGCCTCAGTGCTGCACTATAGGGGTGTATGTGGATCAGCCCGCGGGTCTGCTCTGCTTCTACACCGTGGAGACAGAGGAAGACTCAAAGAAAAAAGAAGTCAAACTTCTTCACAGGTTTAAAAATCCCATAAAGGAGAAAATGCTGCCAGGTTTCTGGGTGGGAAGACAGTCCTCTTGCTTAATACTCAAGAAAGAGGAATGAGGTAGAGGGGGAAACAAGTAATACTGTGGCTTGTATTTTATTTTACACTGTAAAACCTCATATCATCACTTTATATTTGAAATTACTGTTCATCTGTTTTTCATTATATAGTCTGCTAATGCCTATTTGTAATCATGCATTTTCAGGTTCACAAATTTGATTTAAAAAATGCATCATGCATATCATCATTCTAGAATTCTATAATTAATTTACACTCTTAAAAATAAAGGTTTTTATTGGAATCAATGGTTCCATGAACAACCTTTAGCATCTTTTGATGCTTTCCATCCCACAAAAGGTTCTTTATAGTGGAAGAAGGTTCCTTACATTTTTTTAAATGTCCTCCACACTTACAGTAAAAACAATTGTTCTTTTATTAACTGTTCACTGAAAGGTTAGAATCCAAAATTTTACTTTTATGGCATGACTGCAAAAACTGCATTTGAAACCGGCATTTTTTTAGAGTTTATACACCTGTGCCGTCTATGCCGTCCAGCTGACTCATGAATTTTCAGCCCCTGTTGGTTCCTTCTGAATCATTTTGCACCTTTCTTTGTCTCGAACCCAGTCATGCCGCTGCCCTGTCCAGGTTTGTCTGTTTCCACAGCACTTGTTGGCTCCTGAAATCGCTTCCTTCACTTCCTGCGCACTCTTTTTTTTTTCCTTTTCTCTCATTGATGAAAGATTCTGCGACTCTGGGATAGAAAAAATAATAAAATAAAATAAAAATATTCACAATAACACAGCAAAAAGCATATTTAGTGCATCATTCATTTGTTATTGCTATACCAACTCTTATTAGTAATACCGTCACTCTTTTTGATCAACAGATCCTTGGTAAACACAAGCAGATCACTGTGTTTAGTCTGCACATAAATGCATTTACATACAAGTGCTTCGAGTCAGTACGAAATGAAAATGAAAATTTTCATTCAGCTGCTGTTGATGGATTGTAAGAGTTGAGAACAGCTGCGTTTAGCAGTAAATGTGAACTGAAGCTCTTGGGGTTTGAACATGGTCTCTGGAGACGGAGCTGCTCTATTCTGAGACGATCAGAATCACTACCCTTACCAGAAAGTAGTATACTTCAAGTTTATTTTAAGTATACTTAAGTAAAGTTCAAGTGTATACTTTATGTAGTAAGTATACAAATATCAGTGTACTAGTAGTATACTTGTTAGTGTACTATTTCAATACTCCTTGGGGTTAAATTGGCCCACTTTCTAGTATATAAAAGTATACTTTTAAGTATACTTTAAGTATAACAGTAGTAAACTTTGAGTACACAACTAGTTAACATCAAAATGTTTAGTTTGTACTGCAACTATACTAAAAGTTAACTTATAGGTATACTGACAGTTTACTAATTAAATACTTTTTAGCATTTTAGTACACTTTGAAGTATAGTCTCAGTAAACTACTAGTTTAGTAGTTTTATACTGCAAGTATACTCGTAAGTTTTCTTTAAGTGAACTTTACATCATACTTTAAGTATACTACTATGTCCCTATTTAGGTATTAATTTATATATTTTGTTACATGAATATCTGAACATACAAAACATCAAAAGAAAGAACAGGGTATCTGCTTGTAAACAAAAACATGTTATTCTAGCTTCATGCATTCTTTTTTTAAACACTTGAATGTGGATAAGTTTCATAAATAATAAAAAAAATAAAGAAATAAACAAGATTTTGAACAAAAAGCTGAAAAAAGACTATGAATTGGATTCAGAATGATAATCAAAATGTAGATGGAGTCGATCAACACCCCAAAGCTTGACAGTCATTATTACCTCTTCATGGGTCGACATTTTATTCCATAATGTTACACAGTTTTGATGCTGTTTTATATCTGATGATCGTGTTAGATTACATGTGGAAGCGTCTGTTGTTTCGGTTTTTTCTTCTCTTGTGTTTTGGATATTCTGTACAGAAGATGTGTACTAGTGCCCCCTACAGTATAACAATGAAAACATTCTCGGAACACAAGTATAGCTCAAATATATTTAGACTTTTTCTAAGTATAAGTCAAGCATACTTAAATGTCATTTTAAGTATATTTCTGAGAAGTACATAAAGCCCATGTCTGAGAAGTACATAAAAATTAAACTGAAAGTATACTTTCCTATTTTTAGTTTAAAAGACGTATACTAATAGCACACTTGAATAAACGTCTTTTTCGTAAGGGTAAAGCTGCCAATGCAAATCTGATTTTCAGCTCAAACTCACAGTTTCACTGTTTGAAATGCTCTGAACTGAACAGTTTCACTTCCGCTCATGAGAAATGAGACAGGTATAAAGTTTGAGTGGTAGTTTCATAAAGCAGTCTATCAAGAATATGTATGACTGTAAGGATGAGTGTAGAACAATCTACAAAAACCACACAACAACTATAAACTGGAACTGAGAAAAAACATATTTTTGTTTGATTTGCTATCAATTTTCTCTAATTCTGAGCATAATTGAGTCAAGCTCGTCTGTCACAGGACAGATCACAGTCTAAAAGAGCTGATTTGACTCCTAGCTCAGTTTTGAGCTCATGTGTAGTTCTGTGTTTGGTCTCTGTGTGTCAGTAGTGTGTGATAGTGTTTGAGCAGCTGCAGCATCAGTTCATCACTGTGACTCTGACTGACGGAGGTTTTTGTACCACTCTTTATCACTGTGTGAACACCCAGTTACTGCTGATGCTGTGTAAACTCTGACAGTAATAATGTCCAGCATCTTCAGTCTGGACTCCACTGATGGTCAGAGTGAAATCAGTTCCAGATCCACTGCCACTGAATCTAGATGGAGTGCCAGTGTAGAGTTTTTTTGCATAACGAATCAAGAGTTTAGGAGCTTCTCCAGGTTTCTGTAAATACCAGGCTAAACCTTCATCCCCATCACTCCATCTGTGCACATCTGTGCTGGTTCTACAGTTGATTTTGACTGTTTCTTCTGGTTGAGCTGCTGTCGTTGAGGGACTCTGAGTGACGCTGATCTGTCCTCTACTCTCTGAAACACAACAAGAAGAACATCAACTCACCCTGTTCTTTACAATATATTCATACTGATGCAGTACTAATCAACCTGATTAATCTTAATATTCAGATTGTGCTCAAGCAGGCACAAGGGGAACTTAACAGCCTTCAGCAATGAGAGTCCAGATGAAGATGATGATGAAGGTCATGTTGATGAAGATTGTTGTGTGTGTCAGTGATGAAGTGTTAAACTCACAGCACTATAAACACTCTCAGAGCACTGAAGCATCTGATCAATATGCAAATGAACTGATCCTGTATTTAAATGAGCTTCTAAATGAAGATTGCTTGTTCATTTTATTTGGTCAATCATTGCGTCTGCTCATCACACTTTTTTTTGTTTGTTTTGTAAATTAGTTTGACTGGTGCTTTATCTTCTGTCAGTTTATTATGGGATTGGACTATGATTATGGATGTATTAATAACTTTAAATATTTTGATTAGTGTTTTTGTATATAAATTAAGCACATTCATTTCAGCTTAGTTGGTTTGAGGGACCTTAAGAAACATCACTAGACTGCAGCGATGCATACACTCTTAAACATAAAGGTGCTTCACGATGCCATAGAAGAACCTTTTTGTCTAAATGGTTCCATAAAGAACCTTTAACATCTGAAGAACCTTTTTGTTTCACAAAAGGTTCTTTGTGGCGAAAGAAGGTTATTCAGATTACAATAAGGTAAGAAAGAGATGGTTCTTTAAAGAACCTTTGACTGAATGGTTCTCTGTGGAACCAAAAATGGTTCTTCTATGGCATCGCTATGAAAACCCCCTTTTTGAATCTTTATTTTTAAGAGTGTACTGGCTTTATGGTGCGGATTGTTGGTGGAATTTTTGAGTGTTATGGGGGCCCTGAGTAGGCACACGGAGCTGTGCAGTGAACTAATGAGCAGATTGAGACACACTCTTACTGACTGACTCACATGTGTGAGCATTTTCATGCACAAAACATGATTTATTGGTTAGTGTGGACTTTAAAAAATTTGCTTAAAATTTACATCCAATTCAAACCACATGAAGAAAGACTCCTGATGCCCCAAATGTGTAAAGATTAAATGCTTAAGTAAATATATTTAAATATAAAGAGGAGCTCTACTGCTATTTCATGCCTTCTGACTATTTTATACTGCTAAAGAGTTGAAGAAAAACGAGTTGGATGTTTGATGGAGTTTTTTTTGTGCCAAATACACTCCTTCAGGGTTCGAATAAGTTTCGGAATGTTTTTTCCGAGTATGGGCCTGTATGACATCATAAAGGGCAGAATTGCTTTTATGGGCAGTTCTCCCAGAAAAGTGTGCACACATCAACCAGAGCGAGAACAAGAGCACGCACGCTCATCAACGTGCTTCATTTGGGTTACAGAAGTCGTTTGACCCCCAAAGCCTGGTTCGTTTGTCTAGTGTGATAGCTCCGTTTATCCGTCCCTGGCTTGCTTGGAAGAGGTGGGCCAGAGCACGGTTCAATTCAGTACGCATGTAGTGTGAGCGCTAAATGTACCTGAGCACGGAACTGGAAATGTGCAGCACACACGTCGCAACAGCTTGACACTTGTGGCCCGCATACCCTTATAATGTTCGCGACGATTCAGCTGCGAGCACGCAGTCGTTCGCTTCGGTCTGTTAGGATACTCACAGACTGGCCCACCCCCGTATGCAGTCGTGTGCCCATGTGGCTAAACGTTCCACGGCGTCCGTGTAGAGGTGTTGTCCCACGTTGCATTTGTGCATGTATATTTTTATAGCTTTTAGAAGGGTGCTTGGCGATGCCTCATCGACCCTTGATTTGCGGCCGCTATGCACCCTTGATGCACACTTGCGCTGTTCTTCTTCCTTTCGTACCCTGCCATCTATGATTCGCGAGCGTCTCGCGTCAACGTCTTCTTAGCCATATGCCTAGTCAAGTTGTCTGACATAAACTTTCATGGCCTTGAGTGTGGCCCATAGGGGAAGACACTCGAGCGGTTTCTACGTTGGGTGAGCTGCTGGGACAGGTGTCGGCCTGTGTCTAGTCGATCTAGACGCTAATGCTGCGCTTTGGACGCGACGCAGTCGCGACCATGTTGTCTACAATAATTTGATCCTCTGTTGTCGTAAGTTTCCTGGTCTTTTCGTCCATTTAGATGATGTTTCGTACTGTCTCACTCAGCTAGTATTTACATGACCATAGGGTTCTATTCTTTGAGGGGCCGTGTGTCACCGTGTCCTAAACGACTCAAAATAATAAACCACAAAGTTAACAGGTGGTGGTTGAGGATAGACCCCCTCATATGATTGTAAAGCGCTTTGGGTGTACATACACAATAAAGTGCTATATAAATGCCTCATTCATTCATTCATTCATGATGACGTAGGCGTGCCCGGAATGTAAAGTGCAATGTGAGTGCAGCCCAGCGGGGGAGGAGGGGGATTGCGATTGGGCTCGGATTAAGGCAACCGTGCCTAGGGTGAGTACACCCTAATAGAGCTAATTTCACTACTAACTCAGTTTTGAGCTCATGTGTAGTTCTGTGTTTGGTCTCTGTGTGTCAGTAGTGTGTGATAGTGTTTGAGCAGCTGCAGCATCAGTTCATCACTGTGACTCTGACTGACGGAGGTTTTTGCACAACTCTTTATCACTGTGTGAACGTTGGACCACTGTGTGCACTGTGACAGTAATAATGTCCAGCATCTTCAGTCTGGACTCCACTGATGGTCAGAGTGAAATCACTGTTAGATCCACGGCCACTGAATCTAGATGGAGTTCCTGACTGGCGGACATCTGCATCAAATATCAGGAGTTTAGGAGCTTCTCCATGTTTCTGTAAGTACCAGGCTAAATAGTATTTCCTATTCCAACTGTACACATCTCTGCTGGTTTTACAGCTAATTTTGACTGTTTCTTCTGGTTGAGCTGCTGTCGTTGAGGGACTCTGAGTGACGCTGATCTGTCCTCTACTCTCTGAAACACACAACAAGAAGAAAATCAACTCAAAACTCTGACAATATACTTGAAGAAATGAATTCATATCAAACTTGTGCTCCACAAACCTTGAGCAAACGCTGTGAGAGTCCAGATGAAGATGATGATGAAGGTCATGTTGATGAAGATTGTTGTTTGTGTCAGTGATGAAGTGTTAAACTCACAGCACTATAAACACTCTCAGAGCACTGAAGCATCTGATCAATATGCAAACACTCTCCACATCATTTACCTGAAGACAGCAATGTACCCATTTACTATTTAGTATCTTTAATTTCTTCTTTCCATTTTCAGAAACAAACACTCATGATTTACTGCATGTTATTTAATTATTTATTTCAGGTCGAGCTTCTCCCTCCAAACACTGTTTTATGATAAATTTCAATCAGTTTTTCATGCTGAGAGCATTTAATACCTGTGTTACAGATTTGATGTCATCCATGATAGGCCTAGTATGATACTGTATAACAGGTCAAAGGTCATTTAAGGGAATCACCATCTAAATCTTGCTAAAGAGTTCATTGCAAAGCAGGTAAATAGAATTAGTAAAGTTTAAATAACAGGTGTTTTGTAATGAATTTTGGGACTGATTATGAAACAAATGATTTGATTTCAGCCTTAATGCAATAACAATGATTTATTATTTAAGATGAACATTTTGTACTGCTGCTTTTGAATAATCCATGTCTGCTGTTGAGTCTCATATCAGTGTGTGTGAGTGTCGTGGAGTTTGTGTTCATCTGAGTGTGACGGAGGTTTTTGTACGACGCTTTCACTAGAATGAAGCACTGTGGTACACTTTTGGTGGAGGAACTAAACTGACCATCAGAAGTAAGTCTTTCTTAAATGATCTAATATAAATATATAATGTGTGTGTGTTTTAAAAGGAGGTTTAACATTTGGCAACAATAATTCTAATTTTATTGTAAAATTGTATTCTGTTTTATTGATTGATTGTACCTATGAATGTGTTTAAAATATTAAATTTTGTCTGCTATATTATGTACAAGTCATATTTGGTGATATTCAATTTTTTTCCATTTCAAGCCAAAGTTCATATTTGTACTTAATATTTTACATTAGTAATTTCACATTTTTTTTTATGCTAACAGTTTGATATATTTTAATTAATGGCAATTTTTTTTATGAATTCTCAGTTATTTCTTAAAATATTTTAATTTGTGCATGACACAAAAGCACATATAACTTTATACACACGAATAGATTGTGTAGAGTTTGCGCCGGTTCGGCAGTCCGGGGAAAATAAATTTAGTACTGCTGATGGCCGTTGTTAGACAGGATGTATGTGATTTAACTATCACTTTACAGAGAATAAACTTTATAAAAATGTCCTGAATGTTCACTATTGTCAAATAGAAATAAGATTACATGTTTCCTAAGCCGAAAACACTACCCACAAAAGTGATCAATTTGCACTTGTCAGAGATATTCTATTAAATCGTTTGTCTTTCGTTTTAATTTCTTAATCAACATAAACATACATTTTTCTCAGTATATCATGTTTGCTTAGATAACTAATTTATAGTTATCCCGTAGGTTGTACTTGATACAACTGTAAAAAATATAGTCAAAACCTCACTGTGATAGTCCAGACTTGTTCTTTCACTCTTCACCAACTGCATCAATATTCTTACTGTACATACATGAAAGGTCCTGTTAGATTAGTACATTTTTTCACTCATATAGTGAATAGAGAACTGTATGTAGAACTTCGGTTAACCAATTAACAGTTTTGGTTTCCCTAACATTTTTCAGGTCCTTTTGCCCTTTAAAAGTATGAGCTTTCTTTTACAATTCTTACCGTACATTTCACTGTTATAGCTTACTTGAGAATAGTTTGAAACGTCTTCAAGACTCTTTTTGTTATTTGAAAGAAAGCACGTGATGTGGATTACAGTAAGATGAGGCGGAGTGAGAGTTTGGGGGCTGCATTATCCATCTGCTCCAGTAAGCATTGTAGCTGCATTATGTGAAGAAGGATGTGTGGTGTTTGCGTGGCTGTTTCAGCTGGTCCCTGCAGTGAAGCCCTTCCGGTCTCTGCTGGCCGCCCCTCTTCCTCTGCAGATCTTCTGGAGACTCACCCGCACTGCTCTGCCTGCCTCGCTCTTACTCTCCACAGGGGGCGCCGTTGAGCTTGACGCTTTGACGTGTCAGATGGTCACCGAGGGCGCTTCAGCAACCAGCGCAGCAGTGCGCTCTCGCACCTCTCTAGGTCTGACGCGTGGGACAACTCTACAGCGGCAGCAGCGTCCTTACCTTACACTGGCACAGCTTCCATTTTCTCGGCGTGGGAAACCTGGCGGCCGCTTCGTCTGCAGATGTACACTATGAGCCTGGTCATGTAGTCGGAGCTGCTCAGGAGGCCTCGTTCCTCAAGAGCTCCGAGTGCTGATGTTTCTTCAGTGAAGAGCAGCAGGATTCACAGCAGTCTCCTGATTTACAGCTCAATACTCAAGCAGTCTTTCAATGTGCTGCCATTGCTCTTTATTCAATAAAGCTTCTGAACGCCTTACATTTGTGTTCGAGTGCATCATTGATCAGTGTGTCCTTCCTTCACTAAAGTTTCAGCTGCTGTTGATGGACTGTAATAGTTGAGAACATCTGCGTTTAGCAGTAAATGTGAACTGAAGCTCTTGGGGTTTGAACATGGTCTCTGGAGACGGAGCTGCTCTATTCTGAGAGGATCAGAATCACTAAAGCTGTCAATGCAAATCTGATTTTCAGCTCAAACTCACAGTTTCACTGTTTGAAATGCTCTGAACTGAACAGTTTCACTTCCGCTCATGAGAAATGAGACAGTTATAAAATTTGAGTGGTAGTTTCATAAAGCAGTTTATCAAGAATACGTATGACTGTAAGGATGAGTGTAGAACAATCTACAAAAACTCCACAACATCTATAAAACTGGAACTGAGAAAAAAACATATTTTTGTTTGATTTGCTATCAATTTTCTCTAATTCTGAGCATAATTGAGTCAAACTAGTCTGTCACAGGACAGATCACATTCTAATGGAGCTGGTTTGACTCCTCAGTTTTGAGCTCATGTGTAGTTCTGTGTTTGGTCTCTGTGTGTCAGTAGTGAGTGATAGTGTTTGAGCAGCTGCAGCATCAGTTCATCACTGTGACTCTGACTGACGGAGGTTTTTGTACCACTCTTTATCACTGTGTGAACACATCATCACCCACACAATCACCATCAGAATCTGTTCTGCAGTGAAAACTCTGACAGTAATAATGTCCAGCATCTTCAGTCTGGACTCCACTGATGGTCAGTAAATCACTGTTAGATCCACTGCCACTGGATCTAGGTGGCGTGCCATGTAGAGTTGTTTCTACCGAATCAGGAGTTTAGCTGCTTCTCCAGGTTTCTGTAAATACCAGGCTAAACCTTCATCCCCATCACTCCATCTGTACACATCTCTGCTGGTTCTACAGTTGATTTTGACTGTTTCTTCTGGTTGAGCTGCTGTCGTTGAGGGACTCTGAGTGACGCTGATCTGTCCTCTACTCTCTGAAACACACAACAAGAAGAAAATCAACTCAAAACTCTGACATTATACTTGAAGAAATGAATTCAAATCAAACTTGTGCTCCACAAACCTTGAGCAAACGCTGTGAGAGTCCAGATGAAGATGATGATGAAGGTCATGTTGATGAAGATTGTTGTGTGTGTCAGTGATGAAGTGTTAAACTCACAGCACTATAAACACTCTCAGAGCACTGAAGCATCTGATCAATATGCAAACACACTCCACATTATTTACCTGAAGACAGTCACTCATTACAGTTTTTTACAATCATTTTTGCTCTAATAACAGAACCTTCATATATTTTATCAAAACTCTAGACACAAAACTCAAAACAGTTATTATTTGTAACAGGCTGTCCAATGTTCAAAACCTTGCATATTGCGTTCAGAAGCCTTGCATTTGCAGAAGCATTGGTTCAAAAAAACTCATGTATTATGAAATATCATAGGAACATTACTTTAGATCACCCACACACAAGATACCCATAGTTTCACTGTGTAGTTTTTAGTACAATCATTAAATATACAGTAGTTGTTCAAAACACATGATGCAGCTTTCATTATGGTTCTACTCATTCATACATCATTGTGATAGACTAGAGAGAAAAGTACAGACACTGGAAACATTAAACAAAAATTTTAAATTATTGATGAAATAATCAACTCACAACAGTTTTTTCAAAAAAAACTTTAAATAAGAAAAAAAAAAGATAAGAAAAAACTACAGTAGGCATACAATAAAATGTCAGCTGGATTGTTTCTCACTGCATTTCTATGTTTTTATCAACCCTGTCTTGTGGATTTGGCCATTGGTTCTCATCCCCATCATAATTAGGGTGACCATACGGGCCATTTTTACTGGACGCACCCTTGCCAGGCTTTCTATATTGCCTAAAATATCCAGGTTTTGGCTGTTTGCACTGTGCAGATAGATCGTTGTATGACATTATTTCACGAGAGCTATAGAGAGCAGAGCAGACGGCTCCTTATGCTTTCAAATCGCTCTCAGCGAACATCTTTCTGGGCCCCTCTCAACCACTGGGCTCTCAACCTCTCCTCCATGTCATGGCCAGGGTAAAGCCTTCCTCATCCAAAAATATGAATGGTTTTCATCATCTTCCAGCTGTATCACCCTCTAAATTTACTGTAGGAAAAAACAAATACTGATAACAATGATATAGAATTTTTTTCTCTTAACAACAGCCATCTTGAAACTGATCATACCTGAACATACTCAGTTCTCAGTTGTTTCACTTTCATAATCTAAACATTTAATATTGTTCATCATTTTCCATAAAAACGATGCTTCAAGCGTAATGCAACAGTTATGTAGCATTTTGAGCAGTTGTATCAATTGATGGTTAGATCATTGTAATGAAATGAATAGACACTCAATTCAGATGTAATGCGTGAGTTGCATTTTGAAATAGTAATACGTTGATGTTAAGTTGTGTCATTTTGAACCGGTGATTTTAGTTCAATGAACAAAAGATTTTTGGTTCATGTGTATTGTATCCAAGTATTTGGAAAAAGTGTTCACAGTGTTTTGAAAAATGTGCATTTTCATCATCGGTTGTGAATTATATGTCTAGAGTTTTGAAAAATGACATGAAGGTTCTGTTATTAGTGCAAAAATAACAGACACAAAATACAATTAAATGAGGAAAAAATTTATATTTTTCATAATATCTTCTAATAGCCAACCTGTTATAAATTATATCAGATCATTCACTTACGAATAAATCTTAAAGGCTTTACAAAAGTACAAAACTTTAGTTTATTATCCTGACTCTCTCCTGTGAGACTTTGAGAATATTTTTGACTGGAGTTGGATAGAAACGACTGTTAATCCCTACATTTTATGCCAAATCTATGGATGTTCCTGCAGGTTTTTACAGACATGAGGATCATCGCACACACGTGTCTCTGTCAATCACTGAATCACCTGAGTTTGATCGTGAGTCGTGTCACATATGATATAAAAATTTCATAAATTCAGGTTAATGCTTTAGTAATAACACAGACTGCATAAAGCAGATGAAGTAAAGTAAAGTAATGTCTGCTGTGAGTGGATGTGTTTGTTGGAGACTCAGTTGATGTGTGTTTGTGCAGTTAGTGAAGCGTTCAGGAGGTTTTTGTTCAGCTGTTCTATTAGTTTCTATCACTGTGGTGGACTTTCGGCAGCGGCACCAAACTGGATGTTGGCAGTAAGTCAATCATCATTTAATTATTAATATTAACTATTAATACAACAACTGACTGTTAAACACTTTGTTGCTCTATAGAAAGGATACACTTTTCTGCTTATTTATATTTTAATTTTATTTTTAGTTTACATTGAATGTTTGGCAGTCAACATTGTAAAGATGATTTTATTGTCATGGCATCTTTGTTTTCATCCAGTGAACTAAAATAATTTCTGTTATTTCTTAATAACTTGATTTTATGAGTTTTCAGAGCTTCAGCTCTTTTTTTCTCATTAATAATTAAATTCTAAATGTTAAAAAGGTGCACTGAAATCAAATGTACATAAGTCTGTCATTTTGGCACCACTTTGATTTTACTTGAAAATTTAAGACAGTAATTAAACTTAAATTTTCAGATTAGTTTGTTGATTTTTAAGCAAAGCATGCAGATATTTTCAAACTGGAAATTATGGTTGCTTAATTGTATTTTTGTTCATATTTGATAGGTTAATAATTTATAGTAGACATGAGAGACAAAATTTATATTTTATATTTTTTAAAACAAACTTTTGTACCCAATCTTCTCATGCTGCTATCAAACATTGTAATGAATTCCTGCAGTTATTATGTTTATTCACATCTGTTCCTTGATGCTTTTAATAAAAGTGACTAACATTGAGGTTGATAATGAAAATGTCTCTTCAAATCAATATAATTCACCAAACTTTCATTGTTTTGCTGATCACAGGCTTTGTAAAAATTCATTCCAGTGACTTGCAGTTTAATGTTACAAAAATTACTAAAAAAACTATCACTGTATTAATTGTTCCTATATTTGTTCTGAAGCTGAAAGGAGAGAAATGCTTTCTTCTTCATTGAGTTGAGTGTTGTGTGTTTGTCAGGCGTCACTCGTCCTAAAGTGAGCGTCCTGCCGCCCTCCAGTGCAGAGATCTCCTCAAAGAAGACAGCGACACTGGTGTGTGTGGCCAGCAAGGGCTTCCCGTCAGACTGGAGCCTGAGCTGGAAGGTGGACGGGAGCAACAGGTCTCAGGAGAGCAGCGCTGGGCTCCTGGAGAAGGACGGTCTGTACAGCTGGAGCAGCAGCCTGACTCTCTCTGAGCAGGAGTGGATGGAGAGCGTCTCAGTGAGCTGTGAGGCCACACGGAGCGGCCAGCCTGCGCTCACTGGACACGTGACGAGACAGCAGTGTTCAGAGTAGATCTGCTGCTCTTCTCACTCATGTCTCACATGGAGACTAACAGCACATGAGCGACTCCTTCATTCTCCACATCCAGCTTCAGTCGCTCGCATCTGCATCTGCTCTGCTTTGTGTGCTTCATACAAGACTATATGTGTGCTTTATCATTCTGTCGTGATTTTGTTAAAATTCAGTCAGTAAATAAAATTGTGTATTCCAGTTCCTTTGTGTCATTTGTGTTTCAGCTCTTACATTGGATCAGAGCTTTAGCTCACGTTTCTAATATAAACTTCACTCAATGGAGCATGAAAACACCTGCAGATTCATGATGAAACAAGAACATGCGGCCAAATTATGAACCTCACAGATAAAATTAAAGATAAATTTAATAAGATAAAGAACAGATTAATTAAGGTATTTACTATGTAAAAGCTCAATGGATGTTTTTCATTTAATATCCATGAATATCTACTGTTGTGTGTCAGTGATAGTGTTTGAGCAGCTGCAGCATCAGTTCATCACTGTGACTCTGACTGACGGAGGTTTTTGTACAACTCTTTATCACTGTGTGAACACACTTTATGTTATTTCATGGAAAAAAAAAAAAAAAAAAAAAAAAAAAAAAAAAAAAAAAAAAAAAAAAAAAAAAAAAAAAAAAAAAAAAAAAAAAAAAAAAAAAAAAAAAAAAAAAAAAAAAAAAAAAAAAAAAAAAAAAAAAAACAAAAAAAAAAAAAAAAAAAAAAAAATAACTCTGACAGTAATAATGTCCAGCATCTTCAGTCTGGACTCCACTGATGGTCAGAGTGAAATCACTGTTAGATCCACTGCCACTGAATCTAGATGGAGTTCCTGACTGGAGGCGGTTTGCCCAATAAATCAGGAGTTTAGGAGCCTCTCCAGGTTTCTGTAAGTACCAGGCTAACAAATCATCAGAACCGTCATTGTACACGTCTCTGCTGGTTCTACAGTTGATTTTGACTGTTTCTTCTGGTTGAGCTGCTGTCGTTGAGGGACTCTGAGTGACGCTGATCTGTCCTCTACTCTCTGAAACACACAACAAGAAGAAAATCAACTCAAAACTCTGACAATATACTTGAAGAAATGAATTCATATCAAACTTGTGCTCCACAAACCTTGAGCAAACGCTGTGAGAGTCCAGATGAAGATGATGATGAAGGTCATGTTGATGAAGATTGTTGTTTGTGTCAGTGATGAAGTGTTAAACTCACAGTGCTATAAACACTCTCAGAGCACTGAAGCATCTGATCAATATGCAAACACTCTCCACATCATTTACCTGAAGACAGCAATGTACCCATTTACTATTTAGTATCTTTAATTTCTTCTTTCCATTTTCAGAAACAAACACTCATGATTTACTGCATGTTATTTAATGATTTATTTCAGGTCGAGCTTCTCCCTCCAAACACTGTTTTATGATAACTTTCAATCAGTTTTTCATGCTGAGAGCATTTAATACCTGTGTTACAGATTTGATGTCATCCATGATAGGCTTAGTATGATACTGTATAACAGGTCAAAGGTCATTTAAGGGAATCACCATCTAAATCTTGCTAAAGAGTTCATTGCAAAGCAGGTAAATAGAATTAGCAAAGTTTAAATAACAGGTGTTTTGTAAATATGATGAATTTTGGGACTGATTATGAAACAAATGATTTGATTTCAGCCTTAATGCAATAACAAGGATTTATTATTAAAGATGATAATTTTGTACTGCTGCTTTTGAATAATCCATGTCTGATGTTGAGTCTCATATCAGTGTGTGTGAGTGTCGTGGAGTTTGTGTTCATCTGAGTGTGACGGAGGTTTTTGTACGACGCTTTCACTAGAATGAAGCACTGTGGTACACTTTTGGTGGAGGAACTAAACTGACCATCAGAAGTAAGTCTTTCTTAAATGATCTAATATAAATATATAATGTGTGTGTGTTTTAAAAGGAGGTTTAACATTTGGCAACAATATTTATAATTTTATTGTAAAATTTCATTCTATTTTATTGATTGATTGTACCTATGAATGTGTTTAATTATTACATTTTGCCTGCTATATTATGTACAAGTCATATTTGGTGATATTCAATATTTTCCCATTTCAAGCCAGAGTTCATATTTGTACTTAATATTTTACATTAGTAATTTCACATTTTTTTTTATGCTAACAGTTTGATATATTTTAATTAATGGCAATTTTTTTTATGAATTCTCAGTTATTTCTTAAAATATTTTAATTTGTGCATGACACAAAAGCTGGATAACATAGACAGAATATATTTAATTTCACGAGTCAAAAAGAAATTTAGCTGATAAGCATGTTAAAATGTATTATTTAAACTATAAGTTTACATATAATTATCTTTATGAGAAAATGTCCTGAATGTTGACTATTTTCAAAATAGAAATACAAGTTAAATTTGTTTCCTAAATCCTAAAACAATACCACAAAAATGATCAATTTGCACTTGGTCAGAGATATTTTATTAAACCTTTTTTAAAATTTTACTTAATTCAGAAATAATAGCATACATTTTTACAGTATATCAGGTTTGCTTAAGATAACTAATTTATATTTATGCAGTATGTTGTACTTGATACACTGTAAAAATTATAGTAAAAAACAGCAGCTGTGATAGTCAGACTTGTTCTTTCACTTTCAAAAACTGCATTCAATATTTTACTGTAAAATTACATGAAATGTCCTGTTAGATTTAGTACAGTTTTTCACTCTATATAGTGAAATATAGAACTGTATATAGAACTTACTGTTAACCAATTAACAGTTTTCTCCCATAACATTTTTCAGTCTTTTGCAATTAAAATTATGATCGTTTTTACATTTCTTAACAGTACATTTAATTGTTAATAGCTAATGGAGAATATTTTGAGACTTAACTCAGGATATTTGTGTTATATGAAAGAAAGCAGTGATGTGGAGTTACAGTAAAGATGAGCTGATTGAGATTTTGGCTGCATTATCACATCTGCTCCAGTGAAGATTGTAGCTGCAGATGTGAAGAAGTGAGTGTTGTGTGTGTTTGTGTGTTTCAGCTGGTCCCGCAGTGAAGCCCTCCGTGTCTCTGCTGCCTCCCTCTTCTCTGCAGATCTCTGGAGACTCAGCCGCACTGCTCTGCCTGCTCAGCTCTTACTCTCCACAGGGGGCGCAGGTGAGCTGGACGCTGGACGGGTCAGAGGTCACCGAGGGGGTTCAGACCAGCGCAGAGAGCGAGCGGGACGGACGCTACAGCCGCAGCAGCGTCCTGAGCCTCAGCAAAGCACGCTGGGAAGACGGCGAGCACTTCGTCTGCAGAGTAACACATGACGGAGCTGATCACGAGACCTCGTTCCTCAAGAGCTCCGAGTGCTGATGTTTCTTCAGTGAAGAGCAGCAGGATTCACAGCAGTCTCCTGATTTACAGCTCAATACTCAAGCAGTCTTTCAATGTGCTGCCATTGCTGTTCATTCAATAAAGCTTCAGAACGCCTTACATTTGTGTTCGACTGCATCATTGATCAGTGTGTCCTTCCTTCACTAAAGTTTCAGCTGCTGTTGATGGATTGTAATAGTTGAGAACAGCTGCGTTTAGCAGTAAATGTGAACTGAAGCTCTTGGGGTTTGAACATGGTCTCTGGAGACGGAGCTGCTCTATTCTGAGACGATCAGAATCACTAAAGCTGTCAATGCAAATCTGATTTTCAGCTCAAACTCACAGTATGAGTGTAGTAGAATCTGCAAAAAACCCACAACTATAAAACTGGAACTAACAAAAAAGTTTTCAAACCCGTCACAGGACAGATCACAGTCTAATAGAGCTGATTTGACTCCTAACTCAGTTTTGAGGTCATGTGTAGTTCTGTGTTTGGTCTCTGTGTGTCAGTAGTGTGTGATAGTGTTTGAGCAGCTGCAGCATCAGTTCATCACTGTGACTCTGACTGACGGAGGTTTTTGTACCACTCTTTATCACTGTGTGAACGCTGGATCATTGTGGTAACTCTGACAGTAATAATGTCCAGCATCTTCAGTCTGGACTCCACTGATGGTCAGAGTGAAATCAGTCGCAGATGATGCACTGCCACTGAATCTAGATGGAGTTCCACTGTAACGGTCTGCTGTTCGATATATCAGGAGTTTAGGAGCTTCTCCAAGTTTTTGTAAATACCAGGCTAAACGGTCAGCCCCACTATATCTGCGCACATCTGTGCTGGTTCTACAGTTGATTTTGACTGTTTCTTCTGGTTGAGCTGCTGTCGTTGAGGGACTCTGAGTGACGCTGATCTGTCCTCTACTCTCTGAAACACACAACAAGAAGAAAATCAACTCAAAACTCTGACAATATACTTGAAGAAATGAATTCAAATCAAACTTGTGCTCCACAAACCTTGAGCAAACACTGTGAGAGTCCAGATGAAGATGATGATGAAGGTCATGTTGATGAAGATTGTTGTGTGTGTCAGTGATGAAGTGTTAAACTCACAGCACTATAAACACTCTCAGAGCACTGAAGCATCTGATCAATATGCAAACACTCTCTACATCATTTACCTGAAGACAGTCACTCATTACAGTTTTTTACAATCATTTTTGCTCTAATAACAGAACCTTCATATATTTTATCAAAACTCTAGACACAAAACTCAAAACAGTTATTATTTGTAACAGGCTGTCCAGTGTTCAGAACTTTGCATATTGCGTTCAAAGAAGCCTTGAATTTGCAGAAGCATTGGTTCAAAAAAACTCATGTATTATGAAATATCATAGGAACATTACTTTAGATCACCCACACACAAGATACCCATAGTTTCACTGTGTAGTTTTTAGTACAATCATTAAATATACAGTAGTTGTTCAAAACACATGATGCATCTTTCACTATGGTTCTACACATTTATACACCATTGTAATAGACGAGAGAGAAAAGTACAGACACTGGAATCATTAAATAAAATTTGAAAATTATTGATGAAATAATCAACTCATAACAGGTTTTTCAAAAAAAACTTTAAATAAGAAAAAAAAAAGATAAGAAAAAACTACAGTAGGCATACAATAAAATGTCAACTCCTCGCTGCATTTCTATGTTTTTATCAACCCTGTCTTGTGGATTTGGCCATTGGTTCTCATCCCCATCATAATTAGGGTGACCATACGGGCCATTTTTACTGGACGCACCCTTGCCAGGCTTTCTATATTGCCTAAAATATCCAGGTTTTGGCTGTTTGCACTGTGCAGATAGATCGTTGTATGACATTATTTCACGAGAGCTATAGAGAGCAGAGCAGACGGCTCCTTATGCTTTCAAATCGCTCTCAGCGAACATCTTTCTGGGCCCCTCTCAACCACTGGGCTCTCAACCTCTCCTCCTTGTCATGGCCAGGTTAAAGCCTGCCTCGTCCAAAAATATGAATGGTTTTCATCATCTTCCAGCTGTATCACCCTCTAAATTTACTGTAGGAAAAAACAAATACTGATAACAATGATATAGAATTTTTTTCTCTTAACAACAGCCATCTTGAAACTGATCATACCTGAACATACTCAGTTCTCAGTTGTTTCACTTTCATAATCTAAACATTTAATATTGTTCATCATTTTCCATAAAAACGATGCTTCAAGCGTAATGCAACAGTTATGTAGCATTTTGAGCAGTTGTATCAATTGATGGTTAGATCATTGTAATGAAATGAATAGACACTCAATTCAGATGTAATGCGTGAGTTGCATTTTGAAATAGTAATACGTTGATGTTAAGTTGTGTCATTTTGAACCGGTGATTTTAGTTCAATGAACAAAAGATTTTTGGTTCATGTGTATTGTATCCAAGTATTTGGAAAAAGTGTTCAGTGTTTTGAAAAATGTGCATTTTCATCATCGGTTGTGAATTATATGTCTAGAGTTTTGAAAAATGACATGAAGGTTCTGTTATTAGTGCAAAAATAACAGACACAAAATACAATTAAATGAGGAAAAAATTTATATTTTTCATAATATCTTCTAATAGCCAACCTGTTATAAATTATATCAGATCATTCACTTACGAATAAATCTTAAAGGCTTTACAAAAGTACAAAACTTTAGTTTATTATCCTGACTCTCTCCTGTGAGACTTTGAGAATATTTTTGACTGGAGTTGGATAGAAACGACTGTTAATCCCTACATTTTATGCCAAATCTATGGATGTTCCTGCAGGTTTTTACAGACATGAGGATCATCGCACACACGTGTCTCTGTCAATCACTGAATCACCTGAGTTTGATCGTGAGTCGTGTCACATATGATATAAAAATTTCATAAAT
>JADLZN010003245.1:33895-80511 GCA_018155175.1 Sinocyclocheilus anophthalmus
AATTGAGTTGCAGTGACTACTCTAAAATATGAAACACCAATGTGTCAGAAGTTTATAACATGCTTATGTATATGCTTTATTTTTTTAAGATTAACATTTTTTTTCCGAGGCATTGTTAGATGCCAGTGTTTCCATAGCTATGCAAAGATTTGATTTCAAAAACAGTACCATAGCTATTAAACTATTTCTTGTTATGATTTAAATCTGTATTTTAACCTCAGAAATATTTTTAAAGGGTTAGTTCACCCCAAAATGAAAATTAGCCCATAAATTACACACCCTCAAGTCATCCTAGGTGTATAAGACTTTCTTCTTTCGAAGATCCAATCGGAGTTATATTAAATATTGTCTTTGATCTTTCAAGCTGTTTTATGCCACTCAGCGGGTGTTGCATGCATCAGTCCACAAGAAGTTAAATAAAAAGCGCCCATCCACATGGCTCCGTGGGGTGAACAAAGCTTCCTGTAGCGAATCGATGCGTTTTTGTTAGAAAAATATACATATTCAAAATGTAATAATCATTTTAATGCAGCTTCGCCACAGTTTGTACACGGAAGCAGCTCCAGGCGAACATATTAGTTCAGCGTTGCTAAACTATTTTTTAAAGTTTTAAACTTTTTATTTAAATATTATGTTTTAAATATGGTTATTTTTCTTATAAAAACGCATCGATTCGCTACAGTAGCCCTTTGTTCACCCCCCGGAGCCGTGTGAGCCACTTTTTATTATGGATGGATGCGCTTAATTTAACTTCTTTTGGACTGATGAACTGCAACACCCGCTGACTGCCATTAACCAGCTTGAAAGATCAAAGACAATTTTTAAAATAACGCCTACTGGATTCGTCTGAATGTAATTTATGGGCTAATTTTCATTTTTGGTGAACTAACCCTTTAAATATTCCGAAATCGCAGCTGGATCAGAAACATGGGCACTGATACATCATGAGTTTGAACTTTTTAACCAAACCTGCCTTGTCCCCTCACTTATAAAGCAGTCTGCTGGAGTAAATGATTTGCTCAGCCAGACATGAACATTTGAGTGAAGTGAGTGAAGTGACGTGTGGCCAATTATGGTGACCCATACTCGTAATTTGTGTTCTGCATTTAACCCATCCAAGTGCACATACAAAGCAGTGAACACACACACATTTAGTCATTTAGCAGACACTTTAACCAAAACATCGCTACAAACACACCAACAGCTAGAAACGTTAGTGAACTCGAGAGAGAGCCTACACATGAATACTGTTTAACGGACCTGGATGAGCGGAGGCTTCAGGCAGAATGACGCTCTTAAACGAGAGGAAGCCTAACAACACTCAATCCTGGTATGGGAACTCTTAAGAGTGGAGGTCTCAGAATAATGACTCTCTAAAACGAGAGGAGACCTGTGTACACTCAGTGCTAGAGACAGTTAGCGAGGGTCACAGAAGAGCCTATATACTAATAGCAGTAAACACACACCAACAAAGTTGGGGGTTTGGTGCCTTGCTCGAGGGTCTCACCTCAGTCGTGGTATTGAAAGTGGATACGTGCTGTATTCACTGTTCCAAAACAAATGGCTTTATAATTGGAACTGTTTAGGTTTTTGGGGGTTATTTTAAAGGTGTCCGTGTCCACATACTGCTAAGATACATTTATATGCAAATTAAGATATTTTGCATCCAATGTCTCCTTTAAAATGAAAATATTACAATCTTAATTCAAGTGATGAAGAATTTAGAAAGTCTGACAGTAATTAGTGTTGAGCACTACTGTAAGGTTAACCCTGCCTGGTTTACATGTTTGAAAATGATTAACAGTTGAAAACATTAGAAATTTTGAAAAGTAATCAAAAAGTAATCAAATGTAATCAGTTACATTACTTTAATAAAGTAATTGAAAAGTTACACTACTTATTACATTTTAAGTAGGTTAACTTGTAATCTGTAACCTATTACATTTCCAAAGTAACCTTCCCAACACTGACTAATAGTACTGCCTAAGCGGAGCTCTGGAGAACGGAGGCTTCAGCAGAATGACCCTCTTAAACAAGAGGAAACCTAACAACACTCAACCATAGTTGAGGAGCTCTTAAGAGTGGAGGTCTCAGCATAACGACTCTCAAAACGAGAGGAGACTTAACTACACTCAACACTAGACACAGTGAGTGAGGCTTAAAGAAGGAGAGCCTATGTAACATAAGTACTGCTTAAGCGGAGCTCTGGAGAGCGGAGGCTTCAGCAGAATGACTCTCTTAAACGAGAGGAGGCCTAACAACGCTGAACCCTGGTAGGGGAACTCTTAAGAGTAGAGGTCTCAGCACAACAACTCTTTAGAATGAGAGGAGACCTAGCCTACACTAGGCTTGAAGACAAAGAAGAGGACGACGTATTCCGCAGGTGCTCTTTTATACCCGCAGTCGCTTTATTGTTTATGTCATAGGCTGCCACCTGCCAATGTCAAGTTCATTGTCGTTTTTTCATTCATGCTTCAGACACTGATCACGCTGAAGGCCCCTATCGCCCTCTAGAGGAAGCAGCATGGCGTTCCTTTTCGAAAGGGAACTGTGTGTTATGTCCGCTTTAATTGTTTGATCAAAATAATTGCTAGGGATAATTTAGTAGTTGTTGTATTTTAGCAGCTTAAGATTAATAAACTACTTATCAAACTGCTCAAGAACATCTTTATGTCGCTTGTACACAATGAGGGTTAAATAATCTATTCTAAACAAAACACAAAAACTACAACACTGGAACAGAAAAATATTGCACCATTGTTTTTTGTTTGATTTAAAATCACTTTATGCACTTAAATTTTTCTCAGATTCTGAGCATAGTTAAATCAAACCTGTCTGTCACAGGACAGATCACAGTCTAAAAGAGCTGATTTGACTCCTAACTCAGTTTTGAGCTCATGTGTAGTTCTGTGTTTGGTCAGTGTCACAGGTGGGTAGTAACGAGTTACATTTACTTCGTTACATTTACTTGAGTAAATTTTTTGGGTAACTAATACTTTTAGAGTATATTTAAAGATGGGTACTTTTACTCTTAATCAAGTAAATTTTTAGTGAAAAAAAACGGTATTTTTACTTCGTTACTGTGGGCGACGCTCCTCTCGTTACTTTATCTTAATGCAATACAAGTTAAAAATGCTTCAATTTATTCCAAATGCGCTGTCCACTTTTCTCTGGGCAATGAGCGATGCCCATTCGTGAATGATTCGTTCTTTTGAGTCAATTCTGTTCAAAGGCTTGATCAAACCAGTTGGCAAACCAGTGAATTGGTTCGCAAATCATTCAGTTCCCTGCCGCACGCGCTGAGTTGTCTGAAGCGGTTCTCGAACATCAAGAGCGTTTAAGACGTGGCTTTGGATCTACAGTCAATTGAAAGCAAATCTGCAAAGGATATTGTTTGCCAGGAGGAATGCCTTTGCCTAGACACAATTTATATGGATATTTTCACAATATTTACGCTTGAAGAAATATAGGCTATATTTGTTTACATTTTGCAGAACAGACGGAAGAAGATCCATCAATGTGCATTTGTTTCGTTATGTTCAGATGTTGGGTAGCGGTCATGTGAGGAGTTTTCACTCTTCTCCGTTCCGAGTTTTATATATATATATTACACTCTAAAAAAATGCTTTGTTGTTTTCACACCCAACTTTGGGTCAAATATGGACTAACCCAACCGTTGGTTTAACTGTACAATACAATTAAAAGTTAGGTTGAAACAACCCCCCATATTTCTAGATTTTATAGATATATATATCTATATGTATAAATTATTATATATTATATAATTATATAATACTTATGTATTATGTATGTATGTAGGTATATACTGTTATATACTGTGTATATATATATATATATATACAATAATTTATATACTTTAAAATGCTAAATGAATTCAGTGATGGCAAATCAGAAATTTCATCAGCTGTTAGTCCATTTTCATATCGTAGATCCTCCGAACTCATTATAATATATTATTTATTACCAGTGTTTGGAAACAGTTTTGCTGCGTATATTTTTTGGAACGCTGTGACTTTGTTGTTCAGATGCTTGATGAATAAAATCTAAAAAGAACACATTGATAATAAATCAACAATATTGAAGATTGCTGAAGAATTATGTTACACTGAAGACTGGCCCATATTAACGGCTGATGAAAATCTGATTGTGCATCCACTGCAAAATAATTTACATTAAAAAAAAAACATTAAAAATAGTCTGACGCAGTGTATATATATATATATATACACATTACATACATTTTATCTATATATCTAAATAAAAATAGATTATAGATATTCAGTATATGATCCAAAGTAACTAGTAACTAACTACTTGAGTAGTTTTTTTTATTGAATACTTTTTTTCTCTTACTCAAGTAACTATTCAGACTATTAATTTTACTTTTACTTGAGTAAATATTTTCTATAAGTACTTTTACTTTTACTTGAGTACAGTTTTTGGGTACTCTAAAGCCCACATTATCTTCAGAAATCATTCTAATACGCTGATTTGCTGCTCAAGATTATCAATGTTTAAAATAGTTGTGCTATTTAATATTTCTGTGGAAACTGATACATTTTATTTTTCAGGATTCCTTTATGAATAGAAAGTTCCAAAGATCAGCATTTATCTGAAATATAATTTTTTTTTGTAAAATTATAAATGTCTTTTGATCAGTTGAATGCATCTTTGCTGAATAATATTACGTTCGTCAAAAGAACAAAATATATTACTGCCCATATGAAATGATTAATATATGTTATATATTCCGCTCTATTAAAATGATTTTCGCATATGTTACCTAAAGGCAAATACATTATTTTCACATACATGTGTATTCTGGGTAGATAAAGATATACGTTTATAACATATGAAATCCCCAAAGTTCAATATGTCCATATGTTATTAATAATCTATGTGATGATTTTTTTTTCTAAGCAACCATATTGTAACATAATTTTATTTATGTTTGTTTATTTGTATGGCTTTGTTTTTATATATATATATATAGTTTTTTTTTTTTAAATACATGTTTATCTTTAATGTACTTGCATATCTTTTTGTATTGACAGTTTTTATGATGGATATACATGTACAGGTCCAAAAATATTTTACACATACATAAACATACATATTTGTATGGGCTAGATATAAATGTATATGTTAATATATGAAATTGTTCCAGTTTCTAATAGGTTTCATATATGTTTTACTTCATATGACAATATACTTCATGTATGGAAGTTTAAAGGGATAGTTCCAGCACCAACCAAAAATGAAAATTCAGTCATTAATTACTCCCCCTCATGTCGTTCCAAACCTGTAAGACCTGCGTTCATCTTCCGAACACAAATTAAGATATTTCTGATGACATCCGAGAGCTCTCTTGATCCCTCCATAGACCCGCAAGGATCTTTACACGATCAAGGTCCAGAAACGTAGTAAGGACATCATTAAAATAGTTCATGTGACATCAGTGGCTCAACTTCATTTTTGTGAAGCTACGAGAATACTTTTTGTGACCAAAGAAAACAAAAATAACAACTTTACTCAACAATTCATCTCCTCCGCATCACCCTATAGCACCATTTTGGAGAATATCACATACGTAAACAACGTATGCTGTTCTGTGCACAGCACCGTATGCGGATAACGTTTGTTACGCGTTGATCTGAACGTAACACGTATCCGCTTGCATACGTTTGCAATACATGTTTACGTATACACATAAAAAGTATACTCATAGCTTCGTAAAATTATGGTTGAACCCCTGATGTCACAATGACTATTTTAACAATGTCCTTACTGCGTTTCTGCTCCTTGACTGTAGGATCCTTGCTGTCTATGGAGGGGCAGAGAGCACTCGGATTTCATGAAAAATATCTTAATTTTTGTTCTGAATATGACCGAAGGTCTTACGGGTTTGGAACGACTTGAGGGTGAGTAATTATTGACAGAATTTTCATTTTTGGGTGAACTATCCCTTAATGAATGTACAATACATTTTACACATTTGTGTATGGGTGATCTTAAACCTTTCAACATTAGTGTATAGTAACTGACAAGCGCTGCGGTGGTTTTTACAATCGATGGGAGAAATTGAGACACACAATATGGCGGTTTTAGTATCATAAATCAGCAGCGCCACCGTCTGGTCTTTATGTGAAGCATTTGCTGAACCGACCCGAAAGAGACAGTTTGAAAAGTTATGAAACAATGATTATGGTATCATTAATGTCAGATTTTATTGCTGCTTTGAAATATATTATTGAACTGTGAGTTTCTGTTATTGAATTTAAGTTTAGTCATTCATCATTCAATACTGGAGCTGTAGCTGCGTGACTGAAAACAGCTGCATGAGTGTCTCTAAAATGGCCGCTGAGCTTCAATCGCCATCATGTGACAGATCTATAAGAGCACAATGAATCAAATCAAAACCTCAACACTGTGCAGATTCAATCAGTCCAGTTTCCAGCATTTCTCTTCTCCCTACAGAGAATCAGAATATGAAGAGAAAGAGCAAAAACAAGATCTTCCTCTGAGCAGCTGCAGAAAGAGTTCAGTCACTGTGACTCTGACTGACGGAGGTTTTTGTACAACTCTTTATCACTGTGTGAACACACCACCACCACCACTGTGTGCACTCTGACAGTAATAATGTCCAGCATCTTCAGTCTGGACTCCACTGATGGTCAGAGTGAAATCACTGTTAGATCCACTGCCACTGAATCTAGATGGAGTTCCTGACTGGAGGCGGTTTGCAGCATAAACCAGGAGTTTAGGAGCTTCTCCAGGTTTCTGTAAGTACCAGAATAAACCTTCATCCCCATCACTCCATCTGTGCACATCTGTGCTGGTTCTACAGTTGACTTTGACTGTTTCTTCTGGTTGAGCTGCTGTCGTTGAGGGACTCTGAGTGACGCTGATCTGTCCTCTACTCTCTGAAACACACAACAAGAAGAAAATCAACTCAAAACTCTGACAATATACTTGAAGAAATGAATTCATATCAAACTTGTGCTCCACAAACCTTGAGCAAAGGCTGTGAGAGTCCAGATGAAGATGATGATGAAGGTCATGTTGATGAAGATTGTTGTGTGTGTCAGTGATGAAGTGTTAAACTCACAGCACTATAAACACTCTCAGAGCACTGAAGCATCTGATCAATATGCAAACACTCTCCACATCATTTACCTGAAGACAGTCGCAGACTGTTAAGAGACACAAAATGCACTTACGTGAGAAAAAATTCCATCTTTTTATTATTATTTGAATCCGATCATTCACTTACGTTATACATCTTCAAGACCAACTTTAGTATGACCTGGCAATCTCATATTAGACTTTGAGAATATTTTTGACTGTAGCTGGAGAGAAACATGACTGTTAATCCCTATATTTTATGTCAAATCCATGGATGTTCCTGCAGGTTTTACAGACATGAGGATCATCACACATCTCTGTCAATCACTGAATCAACTGAGCTTGATTGTGAGTCGTGTCACATATGATATAAAATGTCAATTTTTTCATAAATTCGTTTTGATGCTTTAGTAATAACACAGACTGCATAAAGCAGATGAAGTAACTGAAGGTGATGTCTGCTGTGAGTGGATGTGTTTGTTGGAGACTCAGTTGATGTGTGTTTGTGCAGTTAGTGAAGCGTTCAGGAGGTTTTTGTTCAGCTGCTCTATTAGTTTCTATCACTGTGGTGGACTTTCGGCAGCGGCACCAAACTGGATGTTGGCAGTAAGTAAATCATCATTTAATATTATTAATACAACAACTGACTGTTAAACACTTTGTTACGCTAAAGAAAGGATGCACATTTTCGCTTATTTATATCTTAATTTTATTTTTTAGTTCACTCTGAATGTTTGGCAATCAACCTCAACTTAAATTTTCAGATTAGTGTGTTGATTTTTAAGTAAAACCTGCAGATAATGGAAATGATGGTTGTTTAATTGTATTATTTTTTTTTGTTTTGTTTACAAATTTTTGATAGGTTAATAATTTATAGTAGACATGGCAGACAAAAGTTATATTTTCTGTACTTTAAAAAAACATTTGCACCCAATCTTCTCATGCTGTCATCACAAACTGTAATGAACTCCTGCAGTTATTATATTTACTCACATCTGATCTTTGATTCTTTTTTAATAAAAGCATGCTTCAGTTCAACATTGAAGTTGATAACGAAAATTACACTTTGAATCAATATAGGGTACAACGAGGCTAAAGGCACACCTTAAGAAAAATGTGCTTTTCACTGCACCTAAAATGTATAATTGCAGAAAAAAACATATATGTTTGTATTGAACATTAATGGAGCAACAGATTTTGTTTGAAAATAAATCATACAAGTCCTTTATTTTGTTTAAAAATTTTATAAATGTACGAGGTGGCCAGTATCAGTTTAGCAAAGTTTGTACTATTTTCTGTTTATCTTGAAAAATAAAATTATTAATTTGTTCAATAAATATACTATCATTAAAATATGTTAATATAACAAATATAAATTTTAAAACACAGAAACAAAATCATTAAAAAGAAAAGATTCTGAAAGCATTGAAGGAGATCCCATAATAATTTAATATAGACTTACAGTAGGCTAGTAACAACAAATTATATTTTATTATATGATATGATTAATATCACGTTTTTAAATATGATGGTTTCATTCTAAACATGGTGATTATCTCTAATATGGACACCCAACATAATATATGATATTTACCATCTGAATCTAACCATGTCATGTCAACAAATGGAAAAGTCAGCCATCTATTAATGATCAAGTTAGTTACTGTGCCTTTAGCCCCAACAGCAGGGGCGCTTTTTACCCCAAATACCATATTTTTACATATTCTTCTCGTTATTGTAAAACTGTTGCTTTAATTATTTTAAACAAAACTGAAAATAGTTAAGAAGGCCTTTGTCTCAAAATATATGCATTAATTTGAGCGATTGTCATTTGCTACTTAAATTACAACATGTTAAACAACATCAAATATTGATCAAGTAAGCACAGAATCAACTTTGCGCTGCTGCCGGCGATTGTGTCAAGGATCAGCCAAATATACACGTGCATCTTGAAAAGCGGATGTTTTGGAAAGTGCTACGCCACGTTTTTTTGCCATCTAGTGATTTAGAGGAGAATAATATCAAAGACGCCTTTTACCCCATTATACCATATTTCACCAAACTTCCATCGCCGTTTACTAGCTTTATAAAAATTAATTCCGGTGACTTGCAGTTTAATGTTGTTAAAATGGCCAAGAAAAGCTATCATTGTATTTATTTTTCATATATTTTTTTAACTTTTTGAAAGGATAGAAATACTTTCTTCTTCACTGAGTGTTGTGTGTTTGTCAGGCGTCACTCGTCCTAAAGTGAGCGTCCTGCCGCCCTCCAGTGCAGAGATCTCCTCAAAGAAGACAGCGACACTGGTGTGTGTGGCCAGCAAGGGCTTCCCGTCAGACTGGAGCCTGAGCTGGAAGGTGAACGGGAGCAGCAGGTCTCAGGAGAGCAGCGCTGGGCTCCTGGAGAAGGACGGTCTGTACAGCTGGAGCAGCAGCCTGACTCTCTCTGAGCAGGAGTGGATGGAGAGCGTCTCAGTGAGCTGTGAGGCCACACGGAGCGGCCAGCCTGCGCTCACTGGACACGTGACGAGACAGCAGTGTTCAGAGTAGATCTGCTGCTCTTCTCACTCATGTCTCACATGGAGACTAACAGCACATGAGCGACTCCTTCATTCTCCACATCCAGCTTCAGTCGCTCGCATCTGCATCTGCTCTGCTTTGTGTGCTTCATACAAGACTATATGTGTGCTTTATCATTCTGTCGTGATTTTATTACAGTTCAGTCAATAAATAAAATTGTAGCTTTATGTCTTTGAGTCTTTTTGTGTCACTTGTGTTTGTGGTCTTTAGCTCACATTTGATAAATAAACTTCACTCATTGGAGCATGAAAACACCTGCAGATTCATGATGAAACAAGAACATGCGGCCAAATTATTAACCTCACAGATATAGTTCAAGATTAATTGAGAATTTGAAAATCCTGACTGTTGAGTGAGTGTTAGTGTTAGAGCAGCTGCAGCATCAGTTCATCACTGTGACTCTGACTGACGGAGGTTTTTGTACGACTCTTTATCACTGTGTGAACACATTACCACTGTGTACACTCTGACAGTAATAATGTCCAGCATCTTCAGTCTGGACTCCACTGATGGTCAGAGTGAAATCTCTCCCAGATGATCTGCTGGCCATGATCTAGATTGAATCCTGGCTGTAGGGTGCTTGTTGCCATACATCAGGAATGTGTTGCTTCTCCAGGTTTCTTTAGGTACCAGTTAAGAAAATGATTTCCATTATTACAGCCGTTTGCATCACTGTTCAATTTACAGTTTACAGTGACTGATTGTCCAGTTTGAGCGAGCAGCACTGAGGGAGTTTGAGTCACTGTCACCTGCCCAATAGATTCTGTTAAATGAGAAAGATTAGAAATCACAAATACTTTTACAAACATATATCTTCAGAACATAAAAAATATCAACACATGTTATCTTTACTGACACAAACCTCTACATAATACTGCCAGCATCCAGATCAGTATGGCGATGAAAGTCATTTTTGTTGGTTGTAGGTTCAGTTAGAGTGTAAAACAGTTATTGATCATGTTTGATGTTTGTCAGAGTTATAAACACATGCAGAGCACTGAAGCATGTGTCGCTCATGTAAAACAGTAGTAGTAGTAGTAGTAACTTTATTTATCCCCTTGGGGAAATTTTGTTTCAGTGTCTTGTTTCAATATGCGATTCTCACAAACGACAATACAACATAAATTTCACAATAGAAACAATACAATTTAACATCAATTAATCAAGAAGTGCTAATTACTGAATGAGACCTGCTCGTTACAAAAAAAAAATCTTTCTTTTCTTTCATTTAAGCACTTCACTGCCTGTGTTATAAACAATTGTTTCCCTCTATTTTTAAGAAACACCGGTATCCTGAATCTTCTACCCGAAGGCAAGAGCTCAAACTCATTATACAGTGGGTGCCTATCATCAGATATAATTTTCATAGCTTTACCAAGACATCTAGTCTGATAAATTTGTTGTAAACCCATCACCGTATTATTATTCCCGAACCAGCAAATAATACAAAAAGTCAGTACTTTTTGTAAACACTCTCTATGCAAACACTGCAGCAGTGAACAGGTTTAAGTTGGTTTAATGGTCACTGGAAACCTCACTGACAGATGTGCTGTTGTGTTCACTATATAACTGATCACAGTTTTGTTAATGCTTTGTAATGACTGATCCAAGGAATCATAGCAATCATATGAAAGGCACAGACTGATTTAATAATGTATGACAATATTCAGAATATGAGTGTGTGCTTGTGTAGGGCCTTAAAGTGATGTCAAGTGGTTTCACACAAGTTCTCAGGAATTAAAGTGATGTGAAGCTAACTAACTACTTGTAATGGTTGTGTGTGGAGGGGGATTGGGGGGAAGGTGGGTAATGTGATGTAGGGACCACCAGTTTACACCAGAATTACATCCCTATATTTCTGAGAAAGACTCTGGGGTTTATATTAACCACACATGGGCTTTTTTACAGGACAGTTTATTAACAGCATACTGGGGTGTAAGGATCCACTCAGACCACAGGATGAGCTCCACCTGCTGGCCACACTAACATCTCTTCCAGCAGCAACCTGGTCTTCCTCGAAGGTCTCGCATCCAGGTACTGACCAGACTCAACCCTGCTGAGCTTCCGTGGATGTGCAGGAGAAAGCTGCAGGTTGATGATGCTGGCTTGTGCAGCAGGACACCTCAAGTGTCCCATATTCGTCTGGCCCAGAGCTTTCCAGAAACAGACAAAGATGGACTTTTAATCTAGTTGTTGCTCTCGACTAATGGTTTGACCTTTATGAATATTAGAAGAACGATTTATTTAGATGATTTTATTTCAGATGCATTTGTGATGATATTGTTTCACATCCTCGTGAGCAGCTGCAGCATCAGTTCAGTCACTGTGACTCTGACTGACGGAGGTTTTTGTACGACTCTTTATCACTGTGTGAACACCCAATTACTGTTCATCCAGTGTATGCTCTGACAGTAATAATGTCCAGCATCTTCAGTCTGGACTCCACTGATGGTCAGAGTGAAATCTGTTCCATCATGTGCTCCATTCCCACTGAATCGACTGAAACTGTTACCATAGCGATCTTTTACATGATAAATTAGGAGTTTAGGAGTTTCTCCAGGTTTCTGCAGATACCAGGCGAGACAGTTTCTACAACCCTGTGAACGATCTCCAATTCCTCTGCTAGTTTGACAGTTTATAGTAACTGTTTCTCCTGGCTGAACAGCTGCTACTGAGGGAGTCTGAGTCACAGAAATTTGTCCTGTAGTTTCTGTGAATGACATTTCAGTTATTAGAGTATCCAGTAAAAAAAAAAGCAAGTTTACCATTAAAACATGCATATAAATCACATTTTGAGTTATCGAGTAAATGAACCTTGGACAGAAAGAATGAGTGTCCAGATACAGACGCTGATGATCATCATCTTCTTGCTGGTTGCTCTTTCAGTTAAAATAGAGAAAAGCTCTCAGTCATGAAGTGCTCACAGCACTATAAACACTCTCAGAGCACTGAAGCATCTGATCAATATGCAAACACACTCCACATCATTTACAGTAGGTAAAATAAGTATTGAACACGTCACCATTTTCTCAGTAAATATATTTCTAAAGGTGCTGTTGACATGAAATTTTCACCAGATATCGGTAACAACCCAAGTAATCTATACATACAAAGAAAACCAAACAAATAAGTTCACAAATTAAGTTCTGTGTAATAAAATGGAATGACACAGGGTAAATGTATTGAACTACTGAAATGTATTTAATACTTAGTACAAAAGCCTTTATTGGTAATGATAGCTTCAAGACACCTTCTGTATGGAGAAACTAGTTGCATACATTGCTCAGGTGTGATTTTGGCCCATTCTTTCACACAAACAGTCTTCAAATCTTGAAGGTTCTGTGGGCCTCTTCTATGAACTCTTTAGTTCTTTTTTTCTATTGGACTCAAGTCCGGTGATTGGCTGGGCCATTCTAGCAGCTTTATTTTCTGTGTTTGGGATCATTGTCTTGCTGAAATGTCCACCCTTGTTTCATCTTCATCATCCTGGTACTGTAGGTGTTGGGACTGAACCAGCTAATATTAATCTCCACTGACAAGGGGCAGGATTGCTTTCTAATTACTGATAGATTTCAGCTGGTGTATTGGCTTTCCATGCCTTTTTGCACCTCCCTTTCTTCATGTTTTCAATACTTTCCCCCTGTATCATTCCATTTTATTACACATAACTTAATTTCTAAACTTGGTTGTTTTGTTTTCTTTGTATGAATTACTTGGGTTGTTACCGACATTTGGGGAAAATTTCAAGTCAAGTCATAAGTAAAGTCATTTCAAGTCATAAACATTTTGTTTATGCAACAGCTCTGCTAGTAAGAACTATGCTTGTGACTTGTTGCATTATATTGAGCAAGGCTGAAATATTTTAATGACCAATTTCATTCAGACTTAAGACTTTCATTGATGGATTGTAATTGATCAGTGTGTCCTTCCTTCACTAAAGTTTCAGCTGCTGTTGATGGATTGTAATAGTTGAGAACAGCTGCGTTTAGCAGTAAATGTGAACTGAAGCTCTTGGGGTTTGAACATGGTCTCTGGAGACGGAGCTGCTCTATTCTGAGACGATCAGAATCACTAAAGCTGCCAATGCAAATCTGATTTTCAGCTCAAACTCACAGTTTCACTGTTTGATCGGTTCAACGCTCTGAACTGGATCAGTTTCACTTCTACTCATGCAGTGATGCGACAGTTATGAAGTTTGAGTGGTAGTTTCATAAGGAAAGTTTTGATCTCATGTGTAGTTCTGTGTTTGGTCTCTGTGTGTCAGTAGTGAGTGATAGTGTTTGAGCAGCTGCAGCATCAGTTCAGTCACTGTGACTCTGACTGACGGAGGTTTTTGTACCACTCTTTATCACTGTGTGAACATACGATCAGCCACACAAGAACCACCACTTTTTCTGCAATGAAAACTCTGACAGTAATAATGTCCAGCATCTTCAGTCTGGACTCCACTGATGGTCAGAGTGAAATCACTGTTAGATCCACTGCCACTGAATCTAGATGGAGTTCCTGACTCAAGCTTTTTTACATAACGAATGAGGAGTTTAGGAGCTTCTCCAGGTTTCTGTAAATACCAGGCTAAAGCATCATCCCCATCACTATATCTGTACACATCTGTGCTGGTTCTACAGTTGATTTTGACTGTTTCTTCTGGTTGAGCTGCTGTCGTTGAGGGACTCTGAGTGACGCTGATCTGTCCTCTACTCTCTGAAACACACAACAAGAAGAAAATCAACTCAAAACTCTGACAATATACTTGAAGAAATGAATTCATATCAAACTTGTGCTCCACAAACCTTGAGCAAACACTGTGAGAGTCCAGATGAAGATGATGATGAAGGTCATGTTGATGAAGATTGTTGTGTGTGTCAGTGATGAAGTGTTAAACTCACAGCACTATAAACGCTCTCAGAGCACTGAAGCATCTGATCAATATGCAAATGAACTGATCCTGTATTTAAATGAGCTTCTAAGTGAAGTTTGCTCGTTCATTTCATCCTGTCCATCATTGCACCACCTGCACATCAAACTGTTTAATCTTTGTTTTGTACAATTATGTTGAGTGGTGTTTTATCATCTGTCAGTTTATTAAGTTTTGACTATGATTATGGCTATATTAAAAACGTGAAACATTTAGATTTTTCAAGGTTTTTGTATATGAATTAAACGCATGTATTTCAGCTCAGTTGGTTTAATGGACCTTAATAAACAATACTATAGTGTTACACCCCATCTAGGGTAAAGGCGTATCATGAAAGAGTAGGACACGGTAGAGTTCTTTCTGAAAAGCAGGGCATGAGGCTGGTGCAGGAAGTGATGAAGGAGGCCTTGATAAGCAGCTAGGAGTCAGCTGACCAGGCAGGGCATGGCACCAATTAGACTGCAGGAACCAATCAGTCTTCTTCCTGGACAGAGACACACAAACTCCTCCCAAAACAAAAGAAAACACTGAAATGGAACAAAAGGGACATAACAACAGACAGCAGCAATGCATACTGGCTTTTATGGTGCATTGTGGGAATGTTTTGAGCATGAGCGTTATGTAATCCCTGAATAGTGCACTGACTAGTGAACTAAGGAACTGACTGAGACACACTCTTACTGACTGACTGATGACTGATGCACAAATCATGGTTTATCAATGAGAGTGAACTTAAAAAAATTTGCATAACATTTACAACCAATTCAAACCACATGAAATAAGAGTAAATGTTTTAATAAATAGCGGTAAATATCTATTTAAAGGGGATGTCTAATGCCATTCATGCATTCTGACTTATTTATACTGCTAAAGAGTTGGATTTTCATGCTAAAGGGATAGTTCACCCAAAAATGAAAAGTCTGTCATTAATTACTCACCCTCATGTCGTTCCAAAACCCGTAAGACCTGCGTTCATCTTCAAAACACAAATATTTTTGAATTTCCCAAGAGCTTTCCGACCCTCCATAGACAGCACGGATACTTCCACAATCAAGACTCAGAAACACAGTAAGGACATCGTTAAAATAATCCACGCACATCAGTAGTTCAACCGTAATTTTAAGAAGCTATGAGAATATTTTTTGTGCACAAAGAAAACAAAAATAACGACTTTAGTCAACAATTCGTCTCCTCCGTGTCACCCTGGTACCATTTTGGTATCACAACACGTGCATACATCGTGATAACAAAATGGTTAACAGGGTTATGCGGAGGAGACAAATTAGCAAGTTCTGTTGTTGCCAATAGAGTTCAATGGAACTTGCGACCATAGTAATCTGACGAAGGGTTTGGGAAACGTAGCCCAGAGTGAGAGCACGCCCATCCACGTGCTTCATTTGGGTTACGAAAGTTGTTGGGATCCGATTCTGGATGGAATATTTTATGGCTGGATCTGATTTTTAGCCATAGTTAATTTAGATTAATAAAGTTTTCGTTCCTTGTTTTCGATTTATGTCGATGTCACAGCTTGCAGATGATCGCTACGCAAATGCTTCGCATGCTTGTGACTATATAGCTCCGCTCACGGTACGCCTCCAGGAGAGAAGCAGTAAAGCTGTATCTGTCTTTTATAAATCTGATAAAACTAAAGACTCTTCGGAGGTATGAAGGATGTAATACTACTCTATAGGTACTCAAGATCAACATGAGATTTGCAGAAACTGTGTGTTATGTCCACTTTAATCGTTTGATCAAAATTATTGCTAGGGACAATTTAGTAGTTGCTGGATATTGGCAGCTTAAGATGAATAAACTACTTGAGAAACTGCTCAAGAAACTTTCTGAGGGTAAATAATCGTTCTATGACAAACAAACAAAAAAACTTACAAACATCTGGAAACTGAGAAATGGACAGCTTGTTTTTGTTTGATTAATATACTTATGCACTTTAGTGTTCTCATGATTGAGCGCAGAATTGAGTCAAACCTGTCTGTCACAGGACAGATCACAGTCTAGTAGAGCTGATTTGACTCCTAACTCAGTTTTGAGCTCATGTGTAGTTCTGTGTTTGGTCTCTGTGTGTCAGTAGTGTGTGATAGTGTTTGAGCAGCTGCAGCATCAGTTCATCACTGTGACTCTGACTGACGGAGGTTTTTGTACGACTCTTTATCACTGTGTGAACACTGGACCACTGTGGTAACTCTGACAGTAATAATGTCCAGCATCTTCAGTCTGGACTCCACTGATGGTCAGAGTGAAATCACTGTTAGATCCACTGCCACTGAATCTAGATGGAGTTCCTGACTGGAGGGTGTTTGCATAATAAATCAGGAGTTTAGGAGCTTCTCCAGGTTTCTGTAAGTACCAGGCTAAATAATCATCAGCACCATCATTGTACACATCTGTGCTGGTTCTACAGTTGATCTTGACTGTTTCTTCTGGTTGAGCTGCTGTCGTTGAGGGACTCTGAGTGACGCTGATCTGTCCTCTACTCTCTGAAACACACAACAAGAAGAAAATCAACTCAAAACTCTGACAATATACTTGAAGAAATGAATTCATATCAAACTTGTTCTCCACAAACCTTGAGCAAACGCTGTGAGAGTCCAGATGAAGATGATGATGAAGGTCATGTTGATGAAGATTGTTGTGTGTGTCAGTGATGAAGTGTTAAACTCACAGCACTATAAACACTCTCAGAGCACTGAAGCATCTGATCAATATGCAAACACACTCCAGATCACTTACCTGAAGACAGCAGAAACACCATTTTCCCCATTTTGTTTGTGAAGCAACAGTTTTGCTAATAATAGATGCTTATTAAGTTTTGTGTTATTTTGAGCCAAACTCAAAAACAATAATGAGCAATTTCATTAAGATTTATACTCTGGAAAATAGCTATGATGGACTGTAATAGTTGAGAACAGCTGCGTTTAGCAGTAAATGTGAACTGAAGCTCTTGGGGTTTGAACATGGTCTCTGGAGACGGAGCTGCTCTATTCTGAGACGATCAGAATCACTAAAGCTGCCAATGCAAATCTGATTTTCAGCTCAAACTCACAGTTTCACTGTTTGATCGGTTCAACGCTCTGAACTGGATCAGTTTCACTTCTGCTCATGAGAAATGTGTTATGAGTAATAAATTAATTTTCAGCTTGAGATGAAGGAGCTACTTGAGAAACTGCTCAAGAACATCTTTATGTTGCTGGTGATTCACAATGACTTTACAGTTTAGCATAAATAATGTACAAAAACAAACAGCACATGGTGCCATTATTGTTTGTTTGATATCAATTTTCACACTAGGTTTTCTATGATTCTGAGCATAGTTGAGTCAAGTTCAACTTCAAGTTCAACTTTATTAGTCACATACACAATCATACACAGTACGACATGTAATGAAATGCTTGGTACGACTCTCCACACAATGCAATAGACTATATATTAAAATAGAAACATTATAAAAGTCGTATTAAGAAGAGAAAGAAAAACTGTATCCTAAGAAATAAGTTGAATAGTGAATAGAATTACAAATGACTAAACTAAGAAATTACAACAATAAAGAATATAAATAAAAAAAATATACAGATTACTCAAATTTACAGCAAATAATCTTTTTTTTTAAAAAGATGTGAATGAGTACATCTCTGAGTTCAGAGATGGTAGCAGCAACAATCTGACAGTATGTGTATGTGCAGTAAAGTGCAATTATGCTTGTGCAGTCTGTTTGGCAGACCTGATCAGCAGGGGCAACTCATTCCAAAGTCTCGGCCCTATCACAGCGAAGGCCCGATCGCCTTTATATAGGCGATTTGTTCTAGGCACTACAAGTAATTTTTGATTCTCTGATCGTAATGTTCTAGGAGGATTATATGGGATTAAAAGGTTTGCCAAATACAATGGGGCCTGGTTGTTTAAAGATTTGAACATGAACAATAAAATTTTATATTTAATTCTAAAATGGACTGGGAGCCAATTTAAAGAAACCAACACAGGGGTAATTGATTCATTTTTCTTTACCTTTTTTAGTAACCTCGCCGCAGCATTTTGTACTGATTGTAGTCGAGACAAAGATGTGGCGGTGATGCCAGAATACAAAGAGTTACAGAAATCCAGCCGTGATAGAATAAAGGCATGGATTACTCTTTCAGAGTCTGAGTTTGTTAAGAACGGTTTAACTTGAGATCACGTGACCTGCTGACAGAGATGGCCGCTTGAGTCTAAAGCTCCCAGACCCGGTGTCGTTGAACCATTCGTTTAAGTTATAGTCTCGGCACAACGTTCTTATATTTGTTCTCTGAACTTGTTTACTTTTCTGTGATGGCTAAACGACAGCTTTTGCCATCCTCTCCGGAGAAAAAACGGCAGAAAGAGCCTGCTAATGAAGCGCTGCGTGCCATGGTGGCTGACGAGTTAAAGCAACAGTTCGGCGTCGTTCGGGAAATTTTTAAGGAGGAATTTCAACCAATCGCCGAAAGAATTGGAATTCTGGAGAAAGAGATGAGACTGATTAGTAATAATTGACAATATCCAGACAGCTGTTCGGAAAGTTAAGCAAGACTCGGCCGAGGTTAAGCTAACCGTAGATACACGTCAAGATAAAATGGCGAGCCTGGAAGATAAAAGTCGCCAGTGTAATATTCGTCTTGTTGTTCTCGCAGAAGGGGAAGAGGGCAGCGATCCTCTGGGATTCATGCAAACCTAGTTACCCCTGTGGATCCCGTCACTTAAAAACAGATCGATCGAGATGGACAGGGCGCATCGCATCTACACCGGTGACAGCAACTGAAAAGGCCCGCGAACTCTAATCTTCAAATTGCTTCGCTTTCAGGACAGAAACGCCATCCTTAAGGGAGCACGAGCCGCGGGACAAATACTGCACAAGGGCAACTCGCTTCTCTTCTTTCCCGACTACAGTAATCAAACTGCCATGAAAAGACGCGAGATGAATCAGTCTAGGAAAAGACTGACGCAGCTCGGGATCTCTTCCTTCGTGATCTATCCCGCCACGATCAAGGTGACGCATCGTGGATGAACCTCTCATCTCCAAACACCGACTAAAGTTGAAGCTTATGCTGACCAGCAACAGGCACTTACTACGCCTCCGCCCGTATGTGACAGCACGCCAGTGGGAATGTTAACCGATGCCAGCTTGTAGTTTCTAGGAGGAGATTTATAGACTGATATCGCGACTAAGCTGAGATCTACTTTAGTGGACCGTGATACCGAGTCGGCCTTGGGACTTGGGTGACCCCCTGTTATGTTGGCCACGTATCCAGACGAGGTTGTTGTGATGGCAGGTAGGAGAGTTTGTTCTCACTCTCCGCTTACTGCCTCTGTTTTGTTACCGTTGTTGTTCCTTTATAGTTCCAGATGCCATGAACTATTCATGTAAGTTCACTATTTTTTCTTTCTGAATTATGTTTCCTAATGTAATGTCTTGGACCGTCAATGGCTTAAATGGCGCCATTAAGAGAACCAAATGTTTGGATTATTTAAGATCTAAACGGATTTCCTTTGCACTAATACAGGAATCTCATTTGAAAGCGTGTGATGTACACCGTTTTCAAAATAGATATTACAAATTAGTTTCTTTTTCTTCTTCTGATAAGAAATCTAAAGGGGTTTTGATATTGATGGCCCAGCGTCTTCCTTTTTCCATTCACTGCTCTAGAAGTGATGCAGATGGTCACATTACTTGCATACTTGGTCCTGGGATAAACGCTCAGAAATGTAGCCGGAGCAATACAAGACTTCGCAAACATAGAGAGTCTGGGAGCTGCTTCAATAGGGAAGCTAAGGGGGAACACCTGTGCCGTAATCAGTCCCAGGTACGGGATGTCTGGGAAATGTAGTCCATGAACGTTAGTACTCGGGAGAGGGTGCCCTCCGGAGGCCGTCGGAGAGAGCCACAGAGGCCCAGGTCCAATATTAAATGTGCTTTTGTTTCAGTTTACGCAACAGCTTGTCCGCATGTTACTAAGTTTGAATGACTACCATCTTGTCATAGGAGGCGACTTCAATACTGTGCATAATTCCTTACTTGATAGATCTCAAATATCACATTCTGATCAGACCTCTTCAAAGTTATTTAATGACTTTATAAAACAGATCAACGTGTGTGACGTATGGCGATTGAGAAATTAGGCAATCAAAGACTATACCTTTTCTCAGCTCGCCATAAATCATACTCTCGCATCGATTATCTGCTCTTATCGCCAGCTCTCATTTCATTTATTGAAAACGTTGATATATTACCCCTTCTTCTTTCAGAACACTGCCCAGTTACATTGTGTCTTCTCCCATTTTCTGTTTCCTCTGGAAGTAAACGTTGGAGGTTTAACACATCTCTACTTAACGACCAACATTTTTTATCACAACTGCGCACCTCCTTAGTAGAGTTTATTGAACTGAATAACGGTTCAACGGATAACCCTCAAGTATTATGGGAGGTAAAAAAAATGTTTTATCAGAAGGAAATGCATTGCTTTCTCCTCTTTTCGTCAGAGGTCTAGGAATAGCCGTAGAATTGAGCTAGAGAGACAAATCCAGGCGGTGGAACAGTTTCTTAAAAATACTTGGTCAACAAAAAGAAAAAGAATTAAGAGCACTTAAATCAGAGTTAAAAGAGCTGCTCCTACACAGAGCTCAATTTATTATGCACCGTACAAAACAGTCTTACTACTTTAATGGGGAGAGACCAAGTAAATTGCTAGCACTACGGATTAAGCAGATGGAATCTAGAGCAAATATATACGCTATAAAGAAGGATGACATCTTACATACTCAAACAAAAGATATAAATCAGATCTTTAAATTTTATTATGAACAACTATATACTTCTAATTCTTCCTCTAGTCATCATCAAAATGTATCTTTTCTTCAGCAGTTTCCCCTCCCCAAATTTGATGAACATCACTTAGAGATGCTAAATGGCCCACTGTCTCTAGATGAACTGAAGCTGGCTCTAGACACCATGCCAAAGAACAAAGCTCCGGGTAGTGACGGAATTCCCCCTGAATTAATTTCCGCTATCTGGGATATAGTTTCATCACTTATTCTCAACTCTTTTAATTTCGCGATCGAAAATGGAACCCTTCACAGGGATCAAAACACAGCTCTTATAACCCTTTTACTCAAGAAGGGCAAAGATCCCTTAGAATGTGCCAGTTATCTGCCTATTAGTTTAATAACTACAGATGCTAAACTTTTCGCTAAAACAGCCCATAGACTGAATAAATGCATAGACAAAGTCATAAACTATGACCAGTCCAGTTTTCTCAAAGATCGATTTGCCTCTGATAACATTAGGCGACTTCTACATATTATTCATAGGTCCAGTTCCTATCCGGCCTCCTCCGCAGTCATTTCATTGGACGCGGAGAAGGCCTTTGATAGGATTGAGTGGAGTTTTCTTTGGGCAGTTCTCGATCATGTAGGGGCTGGACAGGGATTTATCAAAATGGTTAAAACACTGTACAGTGGCTGTTCAGCACGGGTTCTTACAGGCTCTTTAGCATCTTCCTCTTTTGCCCTAGGCCGGGGCACCCGCCAAGGCTGCCCGTTATCGCCCTTGCTCTTTACTTTATCAGTGGAACCATTAGCACAAGCAGTACGGCAAACATTAACTATACAACCTATTATCTGCGTAAATACCGCACATAAAATCTCCCTCTATGCTGACGATATCCTGCTCTACGGTTCCAATATTTCTGTGTCCGTTCCTGAGTGCTTGAATCTTTTCAACATATTTGGCAGTCATTCAGGTTACAAAATTAATTGGAATAAATCAGCTTTAATGCCGCTGAATAAGGCAGCTAGACAAGAATCTAATGGTTTACCTCCTCTGATCCCCATAGTCAAACAGTTCACATATTTGGGTGTTACTATATTTCCCTCAATAAATTATTTTTCTAATTGTAATTATAAAACTCTCCTGAATAAAATCAAGGAGGACTTAGACAGGTGGTCTCCCCTATGTTTAGCTCTTCACGGAAGAATATCTACAATTAAAATTAATGTGCTCCCCAGGGTTAATTTTTTATTCTCTATGTTGCCTTTTCCACTGCCTGAAGGTTTTCAAGGAGCTTAATACAGCTATTTCTAGATATATATGGATGAAGAAAAAACCCAGAATCCGACTTAAGACGATGCAGCGTAAGAAATTAGATGGAGGTCTGTCACTTCCTAATTTTGAATTATACAATTTAGCTTTTCAAATAAGGGCAATCAAAACCTGGGCTAATCCAGATACTTCGGTTCCATGGCAAGTTCTGAAGGTGAATATTATTCATCCTCTTCGTTTACAAGATCTCCCCTGTTAAGGTATTTCAAAATCCTTAAAGAAAACATATGGACCAATTATCGAATATTCAATTGATGCATGGAAAAAGGTGGAAAAAATTATGGGTGGCCCTTTTCTATATACTAAGACAACTCCGTTATGGCATAATAATAGTTTATGCACGGGTAATAAACCTTTTGTTTTTAAAGCCTGGTCTGATGCTGGTGTTCATACATTGAATGACATTTATTGTGATAGTGGCCTCAAATCGTTTCAGGACTTAAGTGCAGAGTTTTCTTTACCTGGATTTTCTTTCTTTTTATATTTAAGACTGAGGTCAGCTTTAAAGGCCTACGGCGTTCCTTGGACCACCAATGTGCTCCCACACCCTTTGTGGGAGTGGTTGGACATTAATACTCCTTCTAGTGGTTTAGTTTCTAAGATTTATAACTCAGTCCTTGTACTGCAATATACTTATATTCCAGCTATCTACTCCTGGGAAAGGGAAGGTCTTGCTCAACCTGATTGGGACGTGGTATGGATCAGATGTTTCACTGCTTCTAAGAATCTTGCTCATCAGATGATTCATTATAAATGCATCAACAGGGCCTATATCACTCCCAGTATACTATACAAGATGAAAGCTAGATCTGATCCTTACTGTCATTTATGTAATAAATCTACAGTTGGTTCTTACTTGCATATGTTTTGGGAATGCCCAGTGTTGGTTCCTTTTTGGAAATTTGAATGTTCTGTTCTTTCGGATTTCCTGCACTTGGATATACCTCAAGATCCCCTGCTTTTTCTATTGTTAGACGATTCCATTCTCCAGCTGAATGCTCATCAAAAAAGGACCTTATCAGCTGCAAGTACCGCTGCCAAAAAGACTATTTTGAAATTATGGATAGAACCATCCATTCCCACAACTTCTACCTGGCTATCAAACTTCAGAGACATTGCCTTGCTGGAAGGTACCACTGCCAGGCTCAACGGCGCAAAAGACAACACTATTCGGAGTTGGGCAAATATTGCCGTGATGTTGCTAGATAGGCTGGAAAGTTGACATTACTGCTATGCATATCTGAATTTTATTTATTTTATTTTTCTTCCTCTGGTACAAGTGGACAGCTTCATGGCATCTGTTTGTACATAGTTCTCTGGAACTGTGATATATGTTTCTGATGTGAAACTAAATCTGAATAAAAATGTTGATCACAAAAAAAAAAAAAAAGAACGGTTCAACTTTGGCTAATAAACGTAAATTATAAAAAACCAGCCCGAACCACTGAGTTAATTTGCTTATTTAATTTTAGGTTATTATCAATTAGGAAGCTTAAATCTCTTACTTTTTTTTTTTTTTTTCAAATACGGTGCCAGAGGGCTCGCATCTAATAAATTTTTTGTGGAGTTATTTGGGTGGCTAAAAACAATGACCTCTGTTTTTTCCTCATTTAGCATTAAAAAAAAAAGTAAAAAATGTCCTTTAAACACTCTAGAAATGACTCCAATGAATTTGTGGAATGTCTGATTGGTAAATACATTTGCGTGTCATCGGCATAACAATGAAATGATACACCATACTTTCTAAAAATGCTCCCCAGAGGGAGCAAGTATAAAGAAAAAGTATAGGAGAAAGGATAGAGCCTTGCGGAACCCCCCAAGGAAGATGTTTTTTACCTGAGATTTTATTATTATTATAATTAACTGAAAAACATCTATTGCTCAAATAGGACTGAAACCATTTCAGGACTGTACCCTTTAGCCCTACTGAATGTTCAAGACGGGAGATGAGAATGTTATGGTTGATCATGTCAAAAGCTGCACTCAAATCAAGCAACACCAAAACAACAATCTCCTTTGTCTAAGGCCAGGAAAATATCACTTAACACTTTCAATAATGCGGTCTCAGTGCTGTGGGCTGTTTTGAACCCCAATTGAAATCTTTCTCCTGTAGATTTTTTGCTTAGAAATGAAAGTAGTTGTTGCAATACACCTTTTTCTAAGATTTTTAAGACAAAGCACAGCTGAGAGATTGATCTGTAATTCTGCATTTCATCCTGAGCTAAATTTGGTCGTTTTAGCTGAGGTGTCACCACCGCATGTTTAAACTCTAGTGGACATATTCCACTAGACAAACTTTTGTTGATCAGATGTGCTAAACTCAGTGATAAGCAATCAAAGGTCTGCTTTAACAAATGACTAGGTATGAAATCATTTGCACAGAATATACGTTTAATTTTGCACAATATCCTGCAGCATAGTCGAAGTAATAGGCTCAAAAACCCTAAATTCAGCAATGCAAGCAGGATAGTCGGATGGATCACTTTTCACCAGAGGAATCTGCGCACGATGATCAGCAATCTTTTGCTGAATGATGCACTCAGCTGATTGCACCACCCTTTGTAGGGCCCATCTGTCCTGTTTTGTGCTGTTCCCGAACCAGGCCATGATGTTTCCTGTCAGGATATTCTCAATAGTGCAGTTGTAGAAATTGTTTAGCACTTTGGTGGACAATTTAAAGTCTTTTAAGACCCGAGAGTGTAAAACAAACCAGAGAGGGTGTTTAGACAGGTAAAACTAACCCGAGAGAGTGTAAAACTAACCCGAGAGAGCGTCCAACTATCACGTGACCTCCCTTTGAACTGGATCGACTTGTTTCAGTCTCTGTTTCTATTTTGGCATGAGAAAAATGGAAATATGGTCCGATTTCTCAAACGGTGGTAGAGACTGTGCCTTGTAGCTTCCATTTAATGCAGTGTAACAGGGATCGAAAATTGTATTACCTCGCGTAGGACAGGTAATATGTTGATGGAAATTTGGCTCTACGCATTTGAGTGTAGCACTGTTAAAAAAAAACAATACAATAAGTGTGGCATCCTGGTGATAGGTCTGATATTCAGTGAGAGCTTCATGTAATTCCCATATAGCAGTGCCCGTATCCGCCTGAGGTGGAATATAAACTGTGCTGACGATGATTGAGGTAAATTCCCTGGTAGAAAGGACGACATTTGATGGTCAAAAGTTCCAAGTTGGGTGAGCAGGAACGCTTGAGAAAGATAGCGCTCCCGCTATTGCACCAGCTATTGTTTACCATCAAACACACACCACCTCCCTTTGACTTTCCTGACTCCATTGTTCTGTCCATGCGAAAAACCGAAAAGAACTCGGCTGGCTGGATCGCATGATCCGGTATCGCTGGATTCAGTCATGTCTCAATGAAGCAGAGGAGGTTGCAGTCTCTAATGTCCCTCTGGAACTTAATCCTGGCCCTAAGATCGTCTAGCTTGTTCTCCAGTGACTGCACGTTGGCCAGCAGAATGCTAGGCAGGGGAGCGTGGTGAGCGCGAGACCTCAACCAGTTCCTGACGCCGGCTCGTTTCCCAGGGGGCCGCCATTTCAGATCTAGTCCTTTGTTCTCCCTAATAATCTCGCTCGGCCAACTTGAGTCCAGTGTTAAAAAAGATGGAGAATGAGTAAGTTATAGACCAATAGAGACATGAGTATGTTTGTCATAGGTAATAGTAACCATGATGAAAAATAATAAGATTACCGTATTGGCCTGAATATAAGACAACCCTGATTATAAGACAACCCCCACCCCCCCCACCCCCCCTTTTGTAAGATGTACTTTTGGAAAAAGGCTTGTCTTGTTTTGACTCTGTTTTTCTCATGTAAAACACATTTTGTCTTCAAGTATTTTCATTTGCTATTTTCCTATTTTAATTTCGTTTTGAAAGTGGTAAAAATGGTCAAATTACCAACAATCAAATTAAAAAATATTACACTTAAAAACAAACAAACAAAAAAAACAGGTAGCCCATCTGAATAAGGACATTTAGGCTATCCATCTAATAAGTAGCCTACCAAAATCTTATTAAGAGTAGAAGTTAAATCTTACTGTAGTCTTCAACTCTGGGTACTGTCTTACGTTTTAAAATCACAAAGGGAGTTTGGTCCCATCAGGCTAACGTGACAGTCACGACTCATGCAGCTATAAGGTTTGTTTTTACTTGCGATCTTTACAACACGCATTACATTCGTATTTCATGCACACTCGTTTAAGCGTATTTGGCCACCTATGTTGTGGGTTGTATTCTGAATGTCACAAGTTTTTTTCAGATGTATTTCCAAGAAAAAAACATTTTTTTTGTCTTATATTCGGGTCAATACGGTAAAATAACTTTAAAATGCAAAGAAGCAAACAGTAGTCGGAGCAGTCATGATGGCAACCTACCCCACAGGTGCCATCTACTCGACGAGTCAAACCCGTCTGTCACAGGACAGATCACAGTCTAGTAGAGCTGATTTGACTCCTAACTCAGTTTTGAGCTCATGTGTAGTTCTGTGTTTGGTCTCTGTGTGTCAGTAGTGTGTGATAGTGTTTGAGCAGCTGCAGCATCAGTTCATCACTGTGACTCTGACTGACGGAGGTTTTTGTACCACTCTTTATCACTGTGTGAACACATTACCACCACTGCTGTGGTAACTCTGACAGTAATAATGTCCAGCATCTTCAGTCTGGACTCCACTGATGGTCAGAGTGAAATCACTGTTAGATCCACTGCCACTGAATCTAGATGGAGTTCCTGACTGGAGGGTGCTTGTTCCATAAATCAGGAGTTTAGGAGCTGCTCCAGGTTTCTGTAAGTACCAGCTGAGACACTGCTTTCCATTACAACAGCAGGCTGGATCACTGTTAAATTTACAGTTTACAGTGACTGATTGTCCAGTTTGAGCGAGCAGCACTGAGGGAGTTTGAGTCACTGTCACCTGCCCAATAGATTCTGAAAAATGAGAAAGATTAGAAATCACAAACACTTTTACAACCATATATCTTCACAAGACATAAAAACAAGTAAATAACACACATAATCTTTACCTCGACATAATACTGCCAGCATCCAGATCAATATGGTGATGAAAGTCATTTTTGTTGGTTGTAGGTTCAGTTAGAGTGTAAAACAGTTGTTGATCATGTTTCATGTTTGTCAGAGTTATAAACACATGCAGAGCACTGAAGCGTGTGGTGCTCATGCAAAACACACTCTCTATGCAAACACTGCAGCAGTGAACAGGTATAAGTTGGTTTAATGTGCTGTTTCATTGAACAGGACAATAAACTGAGGTCACTGGAAACCTCACTGATGTGACAGATGTGCTGTTGTGTTCACAATATAACTGATCAGGGTTTTTTTTAAACAAAACTCCCAATATCTGAACCAAGCAATCATGAAAGACACAGACTGATTCAATAATGCATGACAATATATTCAGAATTATGATTGTGTGCTGGTGTAGGATCTTAAAGTGGGGTGACCATATTTTAGTTTTCAAAAAAGAGGACAGTGGGGTCACAAAGCAGAAGGGGAAGGGGGGGTTGTTGGGATTTAGAGGGGTTAAAGTAGTCTCCAAAGTATCGCAATGACCATATGCCAAATATCAAAACTCCAAATATGTAATTTCCATAAGTCTCCCAACAATAGAACAGAATGACTTGTTTTTACACAGAAGTATAGTCAAGACCATTCAAGAACCACACAGCAAAATCCTCCTGTTAAAAGTACTTCTCAGAGTTCATGTGTGTCCACAATACAGAGTGTTAAAGAAGCATTGAAGCAGAGTTGATTATCACCACTGTTGAGATTAGTGATGAGAGAGACAGCTTTTCAAAACTTGCAGTCAATTATTTAGCTAAATGTTTAAAAATGTTTGAAATTGCATGCTCTGGTGACATCTGCTGTTGTAAATGTAAATGCAACAAAAATGACTTTTACAAACCAACTGCAAGTGTTATATTAGTGATGTTATCTATTAATTGTGATTTTTTTTTTAAATCATCTAATACTGTTAAATATAAAGTGTCTGTATAACTGACTTGCAGCCACAGCTTTAGATGAAATCAACTAAAAGAAACCAATGAAAGAAGACATTAAATCTCTCAAGATCTCAGCAGTGGATGATTGAACAACTCCACAAACAGCACTACCAGCTTCAGATTGACGTTTAGCTTTTTAACAGGTGTTCATCACTGATCACTCAATTTATCATGTAATTATTGCGTTAACTCAGAGGTCTTGACTATACCTCTGATTTCTATGCAACATATTATAAATGAGGCCCCAGGTCTCATCTTGCAGGATGCTGAATGCAAATAAGAACACACTCTGAAACCACATGCGATAAGATCATATGATAAAAGTTTCTGTTTGTGTTACTGGTAATAGATTAAACTGAATACTGAAAATAGAGTAAACAAAAATGTATTGTTTAAGTACAATAAAGCATCGCCATAAAGTATTAGTACAAAAATCAACTCTCAATAATACTACAGCACATTTTTTACAGGGGTTTTAAACTACGTATTAAGACACATTTAGACTCAACAATGTTGACAATTGAACAAAATATTCAGATAAACAGATCAGCTCTGAGCATCATAAATCAATTAAGCTACTAAAAAACAACAGCAAAAAAAAAAAGCAAATAGTTAGAATTCAAGGAAATAATTGGACAAAACAGCTGATGCCACAATGCATGCTGGGAGTGATGTACCGTGCTGAGACCCAGCATGCATTGCAGCATAAAGGTTGTTGTTGATAGTCACCATTGTTGAGAGTCATATGCTGATTGTTTATGTCTGTGTGTGTCTAAAAGCTGTTTTAACATTAGTTTGAGTCTTATTTTGTGTAATAACTGATTGCTGAATTGAACTAAATGCTTAACAGTAGCAGAGATCTAATAATGCAAAATGTAAATGTATCAAAAAGACACAAATAAGCAGTGATTAGACTTCAGATGAGAGCAGTGAAACAGGTCACTTCATGATTATATTGCCATCAATAGTTACCATAAATCACCAGATGTCTCAGTTATCTGATCACATTTTATCTGAACTTTTGCTGCTGCAAATTCACACTGTTATAGCAGCCAAAAAACACAAAGAAAAAGTCAAGAGTCAAGAGCGCAACTTAAGACACTGATCAAATGAAGAACATTACAGCTAAATCTAAATTAATTCTCAGTTAGGCATACTGCTTAAAAACACTATAAAACATTTTCAAATGTTTCCACTGAGTCCAGTTATTTGCAAATGCAGGTTCAATGGAATTGTTGAGGGTTCCTATGCAAAGTGGCTCTGTGAATAGGTTATTGTTAGAGGTCAGACTGTAGAGCTCAGGATCAGATCAGGACCATCAGTGGACAGGAGAGTATTGTGGGCAGAGTGAGTATTTACCTTCAGTTGATTTATCTGAAGAGTCTAGTTCATCTGTTAATTGATGATGTTTTCATTACTCCACAAGGTCTTGACCTGACCTGAGACTGACAACCAGCGAATCAACAAAAACAGATGTGAGATGAATACACTGTGGCTGCCTCTTCTTCTGAGTAAGTTTGTAAACTGACAGAGGTTTATATGCGTTACTTTTGTGGAAACCGTGATAAACTACTATTCAAAAGTTTGGGGTAAGACATTTTTTTCCCCCAAAAAAAATTAATACTTCTATTTGGCAAGGATTGATATGAAAACTGATCAATAAGTGCTGTTCTTTTAAACTTGCTATTCATCCAGAGACCTGAAAAATAAAATGTATCACAGTTTCCACAAATATGAAGCAGCACAACTGTTTTCAACATTGATAATAAGCAATTGAGCAGAAAATCAGCATATAGATGATTTCTGTGGTCATGTGACACTGAGACTGGCGGAATGATGCCTGACCTTTTAATTTTGCATCACAGGAAGAATTCATTTACTAATATACATAGAATCAGCTCTTTTAAATCATAATACATTTTCACATTATTACTGTTTTTTACTGTATTTTTGATCAAATCAATTCAGCCTTGGTGACTTTCAAAAACATTAACACACCTTAATTGTTCCAAACTTTGTACTGATAGTCTGTGCATACCAATTTATTTGAGGGATATAAAATATTAATAGGACGTCTTGCATGTTTCTTAAAACGTTTATAAAGTTCCAAGTAAACATTTTCATTTTCAGTCATGAGTGGACAGTTGTGTAACAATTCCTCTTTTATTCCACTCTCATATTGTTTGCATTTACATCCTCAAAAAACTTTCTGGAAAAACTCACCTGAGATTTGCATAACAAAGTATAAATAATGAGCAATATTCCATATATTTGCATTGATTTTTTACAGTAAGATTTTTGCATTGATTTGCATTGATTTTTTACATAATTTAACCCTCTGGTTGGACCAAAATATTTTATGTTTTGATTTTTAAAATGTTTTGTCAATGGAATGGTATTACAGTTTGTGACACTTGCTATGTGAACACACACACACAAATAAATGCAAACATGATTCAAAAAGGTTAAACAATCCTTGAATTAAACATTGAGTTAAGCAAGAGTAACCGTTTCAAGTCAAAATTCGTTCAAATTACAAAATATAAAAATTTTCCCCGCCGGTGTTTTTGATAATTTTCACAAAACTTTCATTGATCAAAACATTAAATCAAAACATTGATCAAAACATTAAAACATAAACAGTAGATCGACCACTTCAATCCACTCCTTCTGGTTTACGCAGATCTTCTTCTTCGCTTGTTTTTGGATCCAGAGATGCTGTACTATATCAGTACTATTAAAAGCGCCCCCTACTGTACAACAATTTAACCTCAGAAAGCCAGAAAAACTTGTTTGGTCACTTTTAAAGCTAGGTTGGGCAGTTTCAAACGTGTCCCTTAGGGCAGAGGTCCCCAACCACCGGGCCGTGAAAGAATTGCTACCGGGTCGCAAGAACGTTCTGGGAAAAATGTGTATAGATATGACACTCTGTTATTTATTTATGTTAATGATTGTTCTAATTATTCTGTATTTTCTTTGTATGCGACTGATATGGAGTAGCAATTTGACTACTAAGATTAATTTGCCAATTTACACAAACAAGCAATTTTAAACCACAAAAAGAAGAAAAGAAAGAGAGCTCAATTCGTTACTCATGCGCTGTTCTCGCACACAATCAAAGCGCGCACAAGAGACGTGTTTCAGACAGCGCGGAAATACCGAGTTGCTTATACATACATATAAAATTAGCCTATGTCAAAAACCCTTCACGTCATGGTCATTCTCTGTTTTAAATATTTTTTTTCTTGCTTATCCAAAAAAAATAGTCCGATCTGTGAAAAAAAAACACAATATAATGCGTTGAACCACTATATAATGCTACTATAATACTATCTAATAGGTCCTGATTTATTAAATGCATCCTAAAGTATAAATAATGCAAATGCACATTTGCACGCATGCTTCTCCCACTCAACACATTAAGAATACTTTTAACTAATGATGGGATAAATTAAGCTTTTCAAAGTTTTGAATCAGTTGAACCAATTCACCCTTTGCCATGAGTTTGATTGACAGGCAATCTGACCAATGATAATGCTGAATCCTCAGTGGGCCCCCAATCAGCCCTGGCTCATATGCACATGCATACCCTACACACGCAGACGCTATGCCCCTGAGTATGAGTGTGACCCCTAAATGAGGATTACCAGAATGTTAAGAGAAGTATTGTTTTTGAGATGTATGCAAACATTACAACTTGTTACTCAAATGATCACATTTAGGCTCAGTCATATGGGCAGAGGAGCAGTATTTTCCTCAGTTACCCAATGCCACATGGGACGATGCCAGACTCTACTGTCAGTCCTGTTTCAAAGAACTGATGACCATCACCTGCAGTAACGTCCACCTCATTGTGAAGAACCTTTCTTCGGACTACTGGGTTGGACTCCGCAGGAGTTACAATGGCTCCTTCCCTTGGGCTGAATGGTCCAATGGGGATCCTGTTACATATCAGAATTGGTACCCTGGTCATCCTGTTCCAAATAAAGAAAAGAAACTGATTCCTATATGTTCCTCAACTACAGAAAGTCCACTGAGCACCCTAATAACTACCACAACATCTACCCTAATGACCTCACTAGAAACCTCCACAGTAACTTCTGCTCCGGTAACCTCTCCAAAGACTTCCACAATATTTCAAACTGAAAAAGCAGAGGATACATGTCCTATACTGACTGATATCCTTGATTGCTTAAATATGACATGTTATGATCTTGAAAGTGCCATGACTATGTGTAATAGAACAACAACTGTCACCCCTAAGACCACAACATACAACACTGCCCCTGAGGTCACAACATTTAGCACCACTTTTAATGCCGCAACAAACGGCACCACAACCGAAGGCGCCACAACTGAGGGTCCCACAACCTGAAGGCGCCACAACTGAGGGTCCCACAACTGAAGGCGCCACAACCGAGAGCACCACCACCAGCAACTGCATCTCTGAACCCGCGCCAGATCCTGAACAGTACATCGAGGATGCTTGTGTGGTCCTGCTCAGCTTCGGCATGTGGAAGGAAGAAGACTGCAATAAAAGTCTACCCTACATCTGTTATGAAGGTAAGGACTTTGTTTTAAAGCACAGTTAATTTAATAATTTTCGATTTCAGATTTTGAACTCTGTGAACAAGCTTAAAAATATACCCTGTTCCACAAGGAGGTTTTTCACAGCAACCAAGAGCCAAAAATTCAAACTTGGTTGAAGGCTGTGGGGCCAAAAGGTAAATTTATCCATTTCTTCTTGTCTGGTTCTGTCCACTTGTTCGGTCTCGTGTTCTTCATGTTTTTGTTACAGAGCCCTGCACTCTCCCATCTGTCGTTTGTTTTTATGTGAGCGTGCGGCTTCGAGAGTGCTCGAGCCATGCGCTCTAGTCTGCATGTCCTGTTTCCTTGTTTCGAGTTGGAGCGTGGTGTTCGGATCCCGGCACTCCCGTCTTGTTGAGTTTTGGTTTTGTGTCGGGGTTTGGACACTTGCGCTCCATGTTCTGTCTTGTTGTGGGAGCGTGCGGTCTTGAGTTCGCTCGGCCATGTGCTCTTCTGTCCACGTGTGTTGTGTATTGTGTATTGTGTAGCACGCGGTTTGTTCACGCGTGCTTTTCTTGTTGTCTTGTGTTGTTTGCCTGCATGCTTTTCATGTCAATTTATTTTTGTGCTGTGTAGCATGCACTGTTGTCTTGTGTGACACGCGCTTTGAAAGTTTTAAAAAATTCTCATTACTGCCTGTTCGGTCTGCTTTGGTTTCTAGCACATGGCTTGTGATTGGTTTTGCTGGCCATGTGCTTGTGTTTTGTTTGGTGTGAGCACATGGCTTTTTGTCTTTTATTCGGTGTGCCATGTGCTCATGTCAACTGTCTTGACCCCTCCCATCTTGTTACATGATTATTAGTTAATTTGCCCCACATCTGGTCCCTCATTACCCTCCTCATTTGCTTCCTATTTATTCTCCTTGTGTTTGCAGTGCTGTGCCATTTTGTTGTCAAATGTTGAGTGTGAATCCTTGTGTCTTGCCCTGCCAGTCTGTTTTCCCCTACGGGGTAGTTTTGGCTTGATTTTTGCCAATAAAAGCCCATTCTCCTGCATCACTGAGTCCTCGCCCCATCCCCAACCCTCCTGACAATTTCTTATTTAAAATGTCTAAATTTAAGATGCACTGATCTTGATGTAAATCTTCATGTCCGATTCTGGTGACCTTTTTTTTTTTTTTTTACAAGCAAATGGCCCTATTCTGGTACCGATTTCTTAATTATAAATTAATTAAAGCAATAGACAAGAAAGAATGAAAAGATGTTTATTTTCTCTATTACAGGCCAAACTATAGTCAACCACTGCATTTCAATCATAATTCAATCAAAGATGCTACATACATGTAGCATGAACAATTTCTGATATAATTAGATTGTGTCCATAAAACAAACCTTCATGAAACCAAAACAGCTGTGCTTATAAACACTACTTTAATATGTATTATACATCGTGATATGACTGTCACATTAAGCCATGACACAAAATCGATTTTTATTTCTAATTATTGTGCAGCCCTAATTAAAATAGCATTCATTCATTCATGAGAGTGGAGTAACATATCTAAAACAAATCTGGGTTCCTCTTATGGTTCTACATAACACCATTTGACAAAGGTGCTGTATAGTACTTTAAGTGGTTCCCCTATGATGACAAGCCAATGAACCACTTTTAGTGCTATTTTGCAACTTTTCTTTTCACTCATTATAAAAATAGTTATTTTAGGAACTGTTCACTGAAAGGTTCTTTAGGGAACCCAAAATGGTTCTTTATGGAAAAAATGACTTTTGGAACTTTTGTTTTTAAGACTGAAAAAAAAATTTCTTTATAGAAGAAAAAGGTTCTCTAGTTTATTAAAATGTTCTTCACACTAAAACAAAAATGGTTCTTTTAAGAACTGTTGACTGAAGGGTTCTTTGGGGAACCCAAAATCAAACCTCTTTTTTTAAGCATTCCTTTTAAGAATGTAATCAACTTGTAAGTTTCTGCCGATATACATCATTGTATCTATCTGTCCGTAGAGCGCTTTTTTGGCCAGATATACGTTTCCGACGTGAACACAAGTGCAGCCAATCTGAGCTGGACTGAGGGGCCCGGTGCTGAGAACATCAGTCACTACAGAGTGGAGGTCACTGAGGACAATAACCAGACATTTAATCAGACATTTAACCAGACATTTTTCCAGACTGAGCTGTTTGAACACATACAAAATCTGACAGCAGGAACTCTGTACAGAGTTCAGATGTTTCCTGTGAAATGTGGCAGGGATCTCAATCCGCAGAATATCTCCTTCTACACCCGTAAGTAGACTCGGACTTGACTTCATTGTGCGCAACATGGTTTCAGCATGACTAATGAGCAAAATGACCCATGCCGTCCCTTTTTTAGAGCCCTCTGATGTGCAAAATCTGACAATAGTCGGTATGACAAACGTTAGCGCCAACCTCAAGTGGAGGAATCCAGAAGGAAACCACGACTTCTACTCAGTACATGTCGAATGCAAGTTAAATAAATCTATTCATGACAAAGTCGAAAAGTGTCCAAGTGAAGAGTGCACTATCAAGAATCTTGCTCCAGGGTATGAGTATGAGTTCACAGTTAAAGCTGTTGTGAATGAGACGTTTGGAGGTGTGCCAAGCAGCGCTTCTGATTACACCAGTAAGTGCAGAAAGTGTCATGCTTGACTGTATTCATCCATCCAAACTGTATGTTTCCATCCAAAGCTGCAAATTTAACTTGTGCGCAAAATTGGAATAGCACATCAAACATTTCCAAGTAAAGAGTTTTAATCGTATATGAGTTTTAAAATAGTTTTATTGATAAATTAGCTTTTATTTTTTATTTATATTTTTCATGTTAATTCTAGTTTAATTATTAGTGAAGTTGTTTTGCTTTGCTATTTTATTTTATTTCTTTTTTTTTTAAATGTTGATGCTTTATTCGCACCGTTTTTATCACATAAACATAGACAAATATCATATAATACATTTGCAAATAAAGCACCTTATTTACCATTTTACTTGGAAATTTAACTTATTCATTAAATTGAAATATTGCATAAAAAAATTGCGAATAAATCACCATCTGTTCAAGACAGTGTTATTTAAGCATTTATTATAGCTGTGTTAATATTTTGAATAAGCTTTTATTTTTATATTTTTCCTTTTTAATGTAATTTAGAATGACATTTTTAGTAACTTTGCTATGTGTTATTGTCATTCAATTAGGGTTTTTTATTGTTTTAATTTATTTTATTTCAGTTTTCGGTAGTTTATTTTGTTTATATTTATTTCCAGATAATAACTTTAACTCTTCATCTTACACTTTTCATTTTATTGCCAAGGCAAATGTCTCATTTTCATTTAACATTTTTCAACTAATATTTATATTTTATTTCAACTTTATTTGATAATTGTTTTTATTGATTTCCAGTTATAGCTTTAGTGCTAACATTTTTTAAACTTGAAATCATTTTTACTTTTTTTTTTTTTTTAATAATTTGCCAAGGCAAATTTTATGCTAATTTGATGTTTTCATCTAATATGTCTTTTTATTGTAGCTTTTATTTTTAATTAACATAAATGTTTTCATTTCCGTTTTAGCTTTCGTTAACGATAATAACCAAGTTCAAGAGAATAAAAGTCACTTCCTGGGAAATTGGGGCAAAACATGTATGTGGAATAAAAATGCAAGTTGCTGCATTAGCCACTTTTTTACTAAATGAATAAAGTGATCAACATCTGGCATGCTGTGGGATGCGACTGGTCTGCAGATTAGTCCAGTTATCCAATCACATTCTCCATTGCGCATCGAGCGATTTATTCAGTAAATGTGTTTTCATTGAAACTTGGAATTTATGCACAACTTGGCGATTCCATTCAGCGTGAGATAACTTCAGATTCAGGTGGATGGAACCACACTACGTCTTTCACTCATTAGTTTCAAGGACCAGCAATTACCTGTGGGCCCAACAAGCCCAAAGGTTTTTTAAAAGAAGCTCATTTTGATAGACTAACTGCTTTTGTTGGTATTTATTTTTCAGAACCTTCGACTGTCACAAACCTAAAACAATCATATAAAAATAGCACATTCATAAAAGCCTCTTGGGAACCGCCCGAGGGAGGATATTCAGGATACCGCTATTGTCTTAAAAAAGTCGATTACAGCCACAAGTGTACTTACTGCAACATCATAACAAGCAGCAGCAGTACGACAGACTTCAGTATTACAGACTGCAACATAGTGAATGCAACTACAAATGTAATCACTGAGACTGATAAACCAGACGGCAGCAAGTTTTGTCTGTGTGTGGCAGCGCTGACAAATAATGACATTATATCAGGAGAAATGGTTCCAATCCCAGCATACACACGTGAGTGTCATGCTCAGTTATTACATTACTTCCCTACCTTATAAGTAAAGGCATTTTATGTATCATGCATATTCATTCTAATTGACCATTTTCATGACTAAGCTGTGAGCTTAACACATTAGATGAAGCTGAATGTGAGTTGACAGTCAAACAATTTATGGAAGATTGTTTTGGCCACGGAATAAAAAATAGAAAAGGTAAATGCAAGTTCACATTTCAGACTTTTCCCCCGCAACTGCAAGCTTAGGTCTGAGACTTTATAACTCATAGTTGTGACTTTATATCTCCTAAATCTGACCTTTTTAACACCGTTAGTTTATATCCCACTATGCAATTTAATAACTCGCGCTTCTGAGAAAAAGTCTAAATTGTGAAACATAAATTGCAATTGCATGAAAAGAAGTATGAATTGACATGAAGAGACAAAAATCCAATTACCTATATAATTTTTGTTCTGTGGCTTCCATAAGCAGCTGAAGGAGTTTTTATGTGTGTTCTCTCAATGACTGCTTAGATTTTGTTAAAGTCTGCATTCAATACTGTTGTAGCATTTCCAAAATGATGACACACAGCATGCTCTCTCCTCTCCTCTCCTCTCCTCCCTCTCCTTTCTCCATATCCTGCTCCTCGCTCTCCTCGTCCTCTCTGCTCCTCTCTCTCCATCCCATCCCCTCCTCCTTATCCCTAAAAACGGAACCTCGCTCTCTTTGTTAACACTCCGGCCTCCGACAACATGACTAGCTGGCCATTGGTGTGGAAAACAATTGAAGTGATGATATTTCAAGTCGATATTACACAGATCGCATTACCCTTCACAATCCCTGCATTAGAATTACCGAGTTGGAATTCCTTTCGCGAAACGGAAGGCGCGGTCATCATTACACCTGTTTTCCGTTCTTAACACATTCCGGGCCAGCTGTGACCTTTGATTAGTGTGTTTCTATCCTTTGCTTATCTAGTGTAGTTCAAAACACATGCACCCCGGACTACTTGCTACATAGTATGCTCAATTCCCACTATATTTTCTTCAGTGATCATTTGTCCAGACTAGCTTATATTATTTGCGTCTTTCATCATCTAGTATTCCATGCTCCTGCTGTATTAACCATCTCTCTAATCCATTCACAAGAGCTACTCAAGCCGCTGGTAAATGCCTCGCTAGCAAAATCAGCATTGATGTTACTGGGGAGCCTCCGTTTGCTCACAGGATGTCACGTTAATATGACGGTCGATAATCTACACAGGCTTCTTTGGAACAAATCGATAAACTAGATAAAATGGTACAGCACCAACTTTACTTGCTTTAAAAATCCAGGCAATATATTTGTTTGAAGCAATATAACCACTAAAAACAGGGTAAGATTTTCCAATCATTCTCCTGCTATATCGCTTCGCTACTCATTGCAAAGTCCATTGGTACTTAGATTTTAACATTTAGTGAAGCAGAACTGAACTCAAAGCCTTGGTCCAAATAAACTTAGAGTTGTTGCCGCTTCTCGCCAAAGTGTTTAGTTAAGCTTTGCCACTTATCAGGTAACAGACCCATGTCGTCGTCGCCCTGTCTCTGTGCCCGTCCTGCCGAATATTGCCATAGCACTGTTACACAGCCAGTCAACTCCATCTCTATTTCCTCTATCCCCGGTCTCTTGTCTCTATTGTGTCTCCTCCAACCTCTCTTTCATATACCTGTAATTAGTCCTGAAACACATCAGTCTAGAGAAACTAATGGTGCGTCCATTTATTCCAACCCTACGCGCAATCCAGGCAGATAATATAGCTCTGTCGAGAAGAGCACATTGCTGCACACCCACTCTGTGGGTGCCAAACCCATTAAGACACAGCTTTTAGTAGGAAGTAAGAAAATATCTTCTTTTTTTTTTTCAAAGAACCATCATAAAGTCTGTGGCAAAGGGCCAAGGAGTGGTAAATCCAGATGTGTCAGCCTACGCATGCAATTATGACCTGTGTTGTTTTCTGCCACGCTGTCCCCTCCCTCCTTCCACCCTGCTACGTCGTCTGCCCCTTCTCATGATTCAGGAGGGATCAAACGTCTGGCTATGTGCTGTCAAGGTCGTCTGAGTTGATGAAGATTTTGATGGGTATGTCTCGCAGGTTTCCGCTAGCCTTTCTGTGGGATATCTGCCACCAGGTTCTTCTGAAAACTGAATTGTTAGTTTAGACATCCATAAAACTGGCAATGTAGCAAAACATGCACACACCACACCCATATTATATATATACTATAGATCAGTATACTATCAGACCCTATGCTGTTACGTACGGCTACTCCACTAGGACTGCAGACCTTGCCACTTCTTTGAGGATGACATTTGCACGCCTCGGTCCTAATATCATTCTTTTACTCAGGTTTATGTTGTCTTTTTTTGTTCCTCATTAATGTCACCTCATAACCCACCCCATTGACGCGCTGGTGCTCTCACCACAAACAATTGTTCAGACGATTTTTGACCATGACCTTCTATTAAACACACAGTGCGCAAAACTTTACGATACCCAGGTGTAAATCTCACACTCGGTCCTAAGCTATTCAGACCCTTGCTCATATTTAGTAGAAAGCACCCTTTTTTGTCGCGATCGAATCCGCGCCATTGAGACTCTTTTTTGTGTAAGATGTCATACAAGAATATTGTTCACACCCGGGATTGGGGATCCTCTGCCCTCCTCCTCCTTGCAGCATCCTCTCCAGTTCTTAGGTGGTGACTTTGTACGGTTGGTTGTCACGCCCTTGTTTTTTATAGGCGCGTGTTCTTCTTGCGCCACAAGACAGATGCTCCAATCGGGCTTCTTAAGTTCGTTTGCGCTCTGGCTTGGCCACTTCTTCAAGACTCGACACAGAGTTGGTTGTGAAGCCCACGCCTGTCGTTGTTTCCTGAGCCATCTGTGTGCGTAGTGGGCACGCTCTTGGTGTGCGTCTCTTGCGTTGCTGTACGAGCAGCGTAAAGCCTTCCGCCCCATCCCCGGCGGTCCTGACGCACTCGATATGTCTTCTCGCCAGATTCCCTGTAACGTGTCTTGGCCGCACTCTGGTCATCTTGCCCCCTTGTATCTTGCCCCTCACCATTTCGTCGCACTCTGCTCCCTCCGCAGCTGAAAAACACCCCCCAGCACATGATGCTCCCATGCTCTAGCCACCCATCCACCATGCGCTTCACTGTGTGGGCTGACTGTTATTTAGACAGGTTATAGATGCATGCCCCCCCCCTGGTTTTCTCCACACCATTACCAATTGCGCTCATCTCTCTGAATTGAAGGCCGTAAAAAAGCTGGTTTTATCTTGGTCTCATCAGATCCAAGAGATCTTACTTTCTCACCATCTCATCAACTCCGATGCTGTTGCTTCATGTGCTCTTGCAACTGAGGAAGGCGTTCCGGCGAGCCACTTTGCCATAAAGCCCTGACTGGTGGAGGTGCTGCAGTGATGGTTGACTTTCTACAACTTTCTCCCTCTTAATCCTCGCCGACTTGCATCTCCTGCTCGGCTCGCGCCACTAGTCCGATTTCTTTGCTTCTTCTTTCACCCCTCCTCCATCCAAGGCGTTTCTCCCTCTTCCTCCGATAGCTCTCAGTGTGCCGGAACGGCCAGTCGCGAGGCAACGGTGCTTTGGCGTCTCTGTCCCCAAACGCGTGCCATGCGTGAAGGCGCTGTGGTACCGTGCTGCTTCTCTCAGCTATCACGTCCCTCTGTTCAGGAACTTAATTGCAGCATAAATTGCTCTGTTTGTCCACCGGGGCCAGATCTGTGCCTTGCCACAGTTCTGTCTCTGGGCTCTTCAGGCAGTTCCTTTGCCCTCATGATTCTCATTTGCTCTGACATGCACTGTGACCTGTAAGGTCTTATATACACAGGTGTGTGGCTTTCCCAATCAAGTCCAATCAGTATAATCAAACACAACTTGCGGCGTAAACTGTTATAGAGCCCTTTTAAAAAAAGTATTTGCTCCTTTTCCATTTTGCATTTATTTGTACTTTCTGTACTACTTTCTACTTTCAATACTTACGTATGTTTAGTATTTAAAAAAATACTTTTCTTGCTTAAGTACAATAAATATCACATACTATAAGACGTTTACTCAAGTAATATTCTAAAAGGTGAATTCAACTTCTACCAAAGTAATTTTCTTTTAAGATATCTATACTTTTACTTAAATATGGCTTTCAAATCCGTGCTCTTAAAAATAAGGTGCTTTCCGATGCAATCGAAGAACATTTTTGTCTAAACATGGTTCCATAGAAGCGACCCTTTACGCTGAACAACCTTTCTGTTTGACAAAAGGTCTTTGGCGAAGAGGTTCTCGATTAACAAAAAGGGTACAAAAAGATATGGTTCTTTGAAAGAGAATCCTTTGTCACTGATTCTGGTTCTATTGGAACGCCACAAACTCCCCCTGATTCTCCTTCCTATGTGCATTCTGTTCTCCTTGGTAGATACTATCCGCTTTTGACTACAGCCACCTTTTCTTTTTAAGAGTGTCTGTCTCTCTTAATCCATCCACTGATTGTTTACACACACCAAAAACCTTAGATGCCAGTTCTCTTACATAAAGTCGCTTACTTACAAAGCAGTTCCTGATATATAATTCAAAAACATATTATTTAGATGCATACGGTTGTAATACCCTGCGTAAATATCTAATCTGCATCGCTACACCTTCAAAAGCCTCCCGTCACCTATTAAACTTCATGATCCATCCTTTTGTATTCTTGAAATATAGTGCAGAGAGTAAGTACATGCCACTAGTGCAACAGCTTGCGTCCAGGTCCAGCCCCAATCAGCACCTTTCGATCTCTCTCCTCCAGTTAACGGCCCACGTCTGGGAGCACGTAGTCTGTCCTCTGTGTGGACGAGTGCCACAGGGACATAAGAGGGGCGGGTACCTACCACTCTTCTGAAGACCTCCTCCGTCGCCTAGGCTACGGATGGGAAAGGACAATTTAAGTGATCGGGATCTGAATGGACAGACCACTTGGGAAGAGGGGGGTCAGACCTTTTGTTACAAACAGTAGTCACATGCACAAAAAAGTAAGCTACCAATTGTATCTATCCATGGTATGCATGGTGTATCCATTGTATCCATCTAAATCACCACTGGTCAGTCACGCTAAAGCATTTCAGGAGAGAGCTCTGTTTATCTTCCTGTTTTGATTGGAGATGTCAAGAGGTGTGAATAAAGCCAAAACAAGCTCCTGTGGCACATATATGCTCAGTGGCATTGTGGGAAAACCCTCTTTGCCTGCCTGAAATAGACCTGAAAACCTTTGTACAAGCCAGAAGAGGACAACACTTGCATGCCATGACATCCTCCACCAAAATGTGACGGAAACTGGATGGAATGTTCTTAACCGTCCTGAAAGTCCTGGGCTTTATTTAGTGTGCATTTCAAAACACAACAGATTGAAGTCGATGGGTGGATGCAATCTGAGAAATGGCCAGGAAACTGTAGCTTTGATAAGTATGAGTTAAAAATAACAAGACTGAGATCCGAGTTTCAGGCCCAGTCTAAATACAGTTGGACACGTTATTTGTTTAAAAATCGGAATATATTTGCACATGCAAAAGTGATAAAGGCCAACATGCAAAACAGAATATTTTCCAGGAAGACGCCCTTCCCCCCACCGGTGTCTATGCAGCACAAAAATGACCAACTGCTATAGCTGTTATTCATGATTCAGCTGTTTGTACATGTCACTGGGCATCACTATGAAAGCCTGGATAATGTCTCTGCTTTCATTATCACTGTAGCAGAGAAATTAAAGTCTGATGACAACTGGGCCTGTGTGTCTCTTTCTGTATAGCAAAAACAATGTCTATAGAAAATCTTAGTCAATAGTGCTTTTTATGCTTTGTAAAAAGAGAAAGAGATAAAGACATATCTGTTTTCAAATATAGGGCTGTGTTTACAGTACTTTGACACAAAAATGTTTTTTTACACACAAAAGACTTGTGAAGTAATTACTGATATGAAATGACACTTTCACCCTGAAGTCTTTAAACTTGCTTTTCTTCATGCAGGAATCACAAAGAATTCAGAATCATGCTGTAAGCATTATATTACAAATAGTAAAGATATCAATTTTCCTATACAGTTGCTATGCAACTTTAACACATGACCATGGAGAATTTTGACATATAGTCCGTAAAATTCCTTCCTGGCTTTTAGCATTATCAAATGCCCAAAAATCTGGTAAAGGGGCCAGATGGTTTTTTTCACAGACCCAAAAGTCCCAAGAGGGAGCTAGACTATGCTTGTGTAGGAAGGACGGCCCTTCTGAATGACTTTCCTCACTCCGACAGGCGATCCCACTTCCTGCTAACCCCCTCTCTTCCTCCTCCCTCTTCCTTCTCTATAAAAACCCCACCTCTCCTTTCTTCTCCACATCTGCCTTCTCTTTCCGAACCCTCAAGTCGGCCTGAAGGGAAATCTGACAAGATGGTAAGTTCATAGTGCTTGATCGATTCTTAATTCTAATCTTTTTATATATCGCTCCATTAAAATGCACATATGTGCATTATTTCACATTTAGTGCACTTAAGGCATGTTAAAAGATTTCAGTAAACTCTATGATAGCTTAAAAATTCTCTTACGTGTATTATTTTTGTGTGGAAGACAAAGTTAGCAGCACTGTAGTTCAACTATTGAAACAGGTTTATAAAAATAATCAAACGTAAATCATTAAGCCATGCTGAGTTTCAGGCACAAAGCTGGCCTTTCATTATACAGAGGATGTGGCTACGGCCTTCAAAGCCTGATCCCAGACTATGACACATGTCAGCAGGAAACTCCAGTACTTTGCCTTTTCTGAATATAACATTTATTTATGTTTGGTGGGTCTGCAGAGCCAAAATAGCTCACTGAACCTCTGACAACTAAAGAGGAGAAAAAGGGGAACTACATCATGAGACATACAGTTGTTACTCAGAGAATTAATACATTCATGCCTGTGTGACACCCAGAGCATTGGTAGTAAATGAGATCTGATGACCAAATCTGGAGCATAGCAGAATGGTAATGAGATATAGGGGGGGGGGGGGGGGGGAACTGTTGCTAAGTGAAGGCCCTGAGAGAGATATCTCTGTGTTACACAAAGGAGAGTGTACAGCTGGGACAGGGAGGGGGTGGACTGAGGTCTCAAAGGAACGCACTCAGTCTCTTCTTCTGTACACTAGAGATCCTATGACCCAGTCTAGAGGAGAGGGTAAAACATGCATGTAAATGTAATTAGAAGAAAAAAAACTGAGTTCTCCATTGAACAATAGGTCCAAAAGCTTAGGAAAATGCATGAAGTTGACAGTATTGAGCTTTGGGTGAGCTCAGTCAGCATGTTAACCTAACTATATAAATTCCTTATCCATCTTATTTTTCAACGTGGAATTAAGCCGTTTTTCTGTGAATGTGCGAGACTTCTGCTTCATTAGCTGCTGTAGGTAAATAACTAGAAGAATAACAAAATGCATTAAATGGTAAAACTATTTGCACTACAAACCAGTGTGTTTATAGTTATGATAATATATTAAAATAATATGTTAAGAAACACCAGTTTGCAATATCAAGTAGCAAAACAAGCTGTTTTGTACAGCTGAATATAGCTGGAAGCAGATGACACCAGAAGCCTGACACATTAAATTTACAAGTGGGCGCGCCCACTCTTATGGGAAAAATAAGATGGATTCAAATCAATAAAAGAACATTTAGTTCAGTGGTTCTCAGCCTTTTTGACTTCAAGGCCCCTGGCCCTAGTTTTCTTTTCAAAACTTATTTTACTCTACGGGCTAGTTTCTTTATAAAACATGAACTAAAATAATTGTAATTAAAATAATTAAATATATGACAAACGAGTTTGTTTGGCATAACTAGGAAATATTTACATTCATTATAAAAATGCCCATAACATTTTAAGATTTTATTTCTTTAAACTACTTTTCTAGGTCTAAAAAAATATATATCTGGTTTTCCTAGACTTTGGGAACCCTGATTCTTCAAAGGAAATAAACCATTAATAATGGGAGTAAATTAAAATAAGGAATATCTTGATATGTATTTATTTATGTTTATTTTAATGCTTGTTTTGTCATATTTTAAATAACTTTAAGTCACCTTGAGGTTCCCTTTGGAAGTTTGCCGAGAACTGGCCCCCTCGGTTAACTATTAAATAGTTAAATAAAAGTTAAATATTAGGAGCTAACATGTTACTATTCTTATTAGCTTAGAGCATTTAGCAAAGATATGTACAGCTGCCACTTATATTCATATTTTTAATATAACTCTCCTTCTTCCTTTAGCGTGAGTGTATCTCTATGCATGTTGGCCAAGCTGGGGCCCAAATGGGAAATGCATGCTGGGAGCTTTACTGTCTGGAGCACGGTATTCAGCCAGATGGACAGATGCCCAGTGATAAGACAATAGGAGGAGGAGACGATTCCTTCAACACCTTCTTCAGTGAGACTGGAGCAGGGAAACATGTTCCACGTGCCATCTTTGTTGATCTGGAACCCACTGTGATTGGTAAGCTGAACCCGAGGAACAGAATATAATCCATTTCAATGATTGTGAAAACCATTTTACAAAATATTGGAAAAGCAACAGTTTTACAAAATAGATTTCCTGATAAGTAATCACTTTTATGGAAATTACCTTTATTTGTTTTTCTTGATTTATTGGACCATCTAGATTTCTTCTTCTTCTTATTTGCTACTGTGAATAAAAAAAAGAACAGGAACTTAGGCTTTTCCGTTTTTTTCCTCTTCAGATGAGGTGCGCACAGGCATATATCGCCAGCTGTTCCATCCTGAGCAGCTAATTACTGGCAAAGAAGATGCTGCCAATAACTATGCCCGTGGTCATTACACCATTGGTAAAGAGATCATTGACCTAGTGCTCGACAGGACCCGCAAACTGGTG
>JADLZN010003246.1:0-100930 GCA_018155175.1 Sinocyclocheilus anophthalmus
GAGAAAACGGTCATGTGTGTGTGAGTGTTCCTGCCATGGTCTCCTTCACAGTCCAATAATCAAATTCTGGCATTCTTTCACTGCAAAAGATGCTGAATGTTGCTACCATTGAAACCCTCAATCATTCCGGCAAATGAATATATATCGGCATAAATCTCAGCATATGAGCACTCTGCTGTGTTTTCATATGCAGGAAACCATTTGACAACCATGAAGTTACCAAATATGATTTGTTTTCATTTTGAATAGTATATGTTTTGTAATTTTAAACCAAACAAACTTGCTTAAAACGTATACATATCCTAATTTTCTTTAAATGCCTTTAAATTTAATTTCCTTAAAATAAAATGTTTAATGGTTTAATATTGTGTTAGCTAATGGAATAATATTTACATATTTTTAAGTTTCCAAATATATTTTGTATCTCATGTACCATTAAAAGATGACAAATTTATATTTTTGAAAGACGTATATAATGTTCACCAAGGCTGCATATGTTTGATCAAAAATACAGTAAAACAGCAATTTGTGAAATATTATTTGCAACCTCCTAAAATAACTGTTTAAATAAACCGTTTTAAATAAATAATAAAAATCTTTGAAACACAATAAAAATACCAGAGCAAGCAAACTACATAAGGACATATGACTTATGCAGGGGAAGGCACTTTTAATACAATGTGTATTTTGTCCTGCACAAACAAAAGGTTTGTTTAAAAAGTGCAACAATCGAAAAGTGCAGCCGGCCAAAAACACACTTGCATTCAGATATAATCTATGTGTAAAACAACGTATTACTATCTTAACCAGGGTTGCTTCATTCATAAGGTAAAAAAAGTTTGCAATTTATATTGTTGTTTTAAAGGGGGCATATGATGCAATTTAAATTTTTCCTATCTCTTTGGAGTATTACAAGCTCTTGGTGCATAAAGAAGATCTGGAAAGTTGCAAAGACTAAAGTCTCAAAACCAAAGAGATATTCTTTATAAAATTTAAGAGTTAACCACGCCTACCTAAAACGGCTCGTTCTAACACGCCCCCACATACCTACGTCACGATCTGGGAAGATTTGCATAACACTGCCCAAATGTTCACGCAAAGAAGAAGGCGTCACTTTTATTCTCGCTGTAGTATTGTTGACGCTGCAGCCATGTCAGGAATGTCATGACGCTGTGTGCTTCGTTGTGAAAGCAAAAAAACTTTGTTTGGCCTTCCAAAGGAGGACGGATATCCGCTTTGTCAGCCTAGAGCTGATCTGTGTGTCGATGAGGGAATACATAGCTCACCGTGGACAAGCGGAGTAAAGCCCGCTCAGCTCACTCTATCCCAGGCCTAAGAGTCACGCTAAGCCGGGGCTTCCCTCAGCTAGCCGCTGTGTTTTCATGGCCACTGAGTTCAACCGTGAGTTTGAGGCGTTGTAGAGTAGCAATGGTTGTTTGCATTTCTCCCAATCAACAAAATGCAGACAAGAGGGGAGTTTTTTGTTTACGCGGCGCGAGCAAATGCCACGCAATGCGTAAAAAGACAGTATAAGTCATTATAATCAGAAAATTATGTCCCCACTGGATGCAACAAAAACCTTGTTTATAATGGGTTTTAATGTTTATGTCTCGTTGCTCTGGCCGGACACGGCATCAACAGTATGTGGGGGCGTAACATTTCCGTCTCACGCTTGAGTATTCGGCCAATCACAATGCACTGGATAGCTGGCCAATCACAGCACACCTCGCTTTTTCAGACCAAAGAGCTTTGTAAAAAATCGATGCGTTTCAGAAAAGCGGGGCACAGAGGAGAAACAATAATACAATATGTGGAAAATAATGTGTTTTAACCTTAAACCACATAAACACATTTCATTACACCAAACAAAATAATGTACTTTTTAGCAGCATCATAAGACCTCTAATGATTTTTGACATTTATGAAAATGGTCAAACAAGCCTCCCATGCCCTCTTGGGACAGTAAAGTGTCTGTCAAAGGAAACCAACGATATTCGGACACAGGGTTGGGTGTGGTCCGGTCTAAAATCTGCAGTACATGCAGGTCTCCAACCCATACTCCCATGATGCACTGGAGCAAGATGCCCAGCGTGCTCCCGAACACATCACATGACAAGTCCTCTCCTCACACTCAGACGGGATTTGATCCTTTTGGCAATGCCACAACGACCCGTCAACACCCTTAACCTTGTCTAATGACCTTTGACCTCAAACAGATTTGGCCTGATGTTACATTTTTTAGTACACAAGTGTGAGAAGTGAGAGACTGAAAAAACCCCACATACCCAACACATAACCTCAAATCCAATAATGCTGACAAACACCACAATAAAAGTTATCGTTCAATTACTCAACAATTCATGTCGTCTGCCATCAAACTGACGTAAGCCATGATGAGAAAGTCAAACATCGGCTTCTCTCTGCCATTCCCTAAAGGGACTCTAAAAATGACTTTTTACAACTCGGATAAATTTTAGTGGCGGAAAGTTGTCATTTGTTTTATTTGGCAGGGGAGCTTTATTAACGACAGGGATAAATGTGCGCTGGGTATAGCATGTGTAATTAAGCTCTGGCTCCTGCTTTTCATTAGCACGCTGCTAATCAACCAGGCTAGTAATAAAATGGGAGTTTTGTTAATCAGGCAGGGTAAACTTGATTTGACAGAGTTTATCAAAATGTCTAAGGCCTGGTGTAAACAAAGGTGTATCTCAGGGGAAAATGCTCATCCATCAGAGTGATAACTCAAAGCCCTGACTTGGTGCAGGCAATTGGTCTCTGCCCTTTATCAAATGAATATCGCAGACGTGTCATGGGTTAGAAGGGAGTCGCAACACTTGTAGATAATCAATGGAAGTTGTAAATATGATTAATGACAGCTCTTCGCACTGATTAAGTACTTAGTCTGCCTTGTATGTACTGATAGGAGCCTTCTAGACTTATTTACATACACATAATACGTGGTAGAGTCGGACTGTGCATACACGAATGAAATGAGTTCACAAACATAATCTTTCAAAACATCTCCTATCTAGACTGTTATTACAGGTAAGGAATTGTTTCCTGAGCTAAGCTTATTACTGGTCGCAGTAAAGCTCTAATGTAATCCCAACTCTCTTGCTCTAGAAACTGTGGAACTGTTTTCATTATTACTGTAAAAGAGCAATAGAACAATAACACTTTATTTACTGCTCTGCAGGATTATATGACTCTAAATGTAAACAGTCCTCATAAAGCGTATACATCTATACTTGTGAGAACCTCCCATATACTTATATAGCACTTACATAAAGCTAATTATAACAAGATTCTTGTTAACTACTAATGAATACTCCAGTATTCGCTAAGCCATTGCTTAAAGTCTCATTGAAAGTAGTGGCAGATTTTATTTTTCTGTATTGTGATGAATGTAACGGGTTATCAAAAAAAATGTAATTTGCCATTTTTATGAAATATTAGAAGGTCAAAATAAAAAAAAAGAAACCTGCACGGATGCAGATTCTAAGGTGTATATATCCCATTCTCATCTCTAGATATGGCCCTCTGTCACTTTAAATCTAAGTTCTTTTTATCATTTGCCAGGGTAAAATCTCAAGTTCGACTTCTTAGAAGTATGGCAGCCTAGATTTGAATCAATGCATTTAATTAAAACAAAATCTGGCCAATTCATGAACCTTTCTTCTATCAAGGAAGGTTTCTGCATGTCAGTTGTACTGCATTTCAGGATTTTGGCCCTCACAAACATGTAGAGTCTGTAAGAACAGTGAAACAAGCACAAAAGGAAACACTCACTTGACTTTTTTAGGGGCATCAGTGGGGATAAGGGGTGCCGACATAGATTTGCGCTTCCGTGGCCTTCCGGGGCCTCGACGAGCTGGACTGCGTGAGGTCTCTTCTTTCCTGTAAACACACAAACACGCACACACACAGCCTGTCAATCACTCTAATTCACATTAATGATGTTGAATGGAACGAAACACTAAGCCATCCTAATTGTGAGAGTGGACTAGAGGAAAGACTTAAGCACAGCTCAGGCTTATGCAAAGAGGGCTCAGCACAGACTGGGTGGTCTCAGCAGAGTGTTGCGAGGGGACAGAGAAAGACCTAGAGAGAGACTGTGAGAGTGTGTGTCCTGAAGGATCGAAGTGAGTTCGATCTCTTTGTGCATGTGTGTAAATGGGTTTTGAAAGGTGTGCGGAGTGCATTTATATGTGGAGGCTGTGTATTTGTGAAAGTGGTCTGTGGTTTGCTCACTGGTGGTCATGTTTTCTCTGTAGCTTGGCCAGCTCCCTCTGTTTTTCCTTGTAACGCCGCTGCAGTTCTGCCAGCCGTACACGCATCGCTAGCTCCTCCCGGTCCAGCGTTTCCATGGTACCCTTAACAGAACACACCTACACATGGAACGAATAATCTCCAGTGAGTTTAGAGTATCTAAATTACAGTCAACATTGTGCCGCTTCGTAGGATTGTGTTTCTTCCGCAGAACACAAATGAAGATATAGTTCTTAATTCATATTTGCAATGCAAGTAGGGCTGAACAATTTGAAGAAATAATCCAATTATGGAAATGTTAATAAATGAACATGAGTTACGTGTACCGGTTCGTGACGTGGCGTCCACTTGCACTTCCTGCGCAGATTGAGGATTCTGCGAATGGGTGGAGTTGAGTCTGCTAGAATGGGTGGGGCCAGTTCCAAGGCCCGGGCAGCAGCTAGGGTCGCCAAACTTTGGAGGTCAAAGGTCAACATGTCTTCTTCTGCACAGAATGAGAAGAAAAAGGAATTCAAGGAGAAATCACATCATCTGATCTTACAATGACAGAGAAGAAGAATAGTTATCCATCTAGGATGGGATGTCCGGGCCTGTTCCTAGAAGGCCAACTTCCTGCAGAGCCAAGCTCCAACCTGGATGCTTCTAATAATTCTGAAGACCTTGATTAACTGGTTCAGATATGTTTAATGATATTTGGAGCAAATTAAAGAATTAGGAGCACTGTAGCAAAGGACTAGAACAGGGAATTGTATATGGAAGAGTAGGGACGCACACGGAAGCTCGAGTTGAAGCAACCGGCACGGAGCGATCGCAGATTCCTCCGCTGCAGCAGATATCAGTTCGTAGTCGTCGGGTTACTGGGGAAGAAAAATAGCACGATGTACCGTCACAGAGCGAGGTATATGTGCTTTGTGCGTATTATAGATATAGGTATAGATACAGATATGAGCCTAGAGGCTGTATAGCCTAGTTGGATAGAGCACCAGACTTTTAATTGAGGGTCCAGGGTTCAAGTCCCGGCTCTGCCCTGCTGGCCGGGCGAAGTTGTGGCCGATGGTAGAGCGTGGCCTCTGATCGTAAGTCAAGGTTGGCGGGTTCGAGTCTCGTACGGAGGGATGTAGGGGGGGAATGTGATACAGCGCTCTCTCCACCTTCAATACAGGACTGAGGTGCCCTTGAGAAAGGCACGGACCCCCCCAAATGCTCCCGGGTGCGCGCATAAATGGTGCCCACTGATCCGGCGTGATGTGTTCCACTGTGTGTGTGTGTGTGTGCATTTGGATGGGTTAAAAGCAGAGCACAAATTCAGAGTATGGGAAACCATACTTGGCCACACGTCACTCACTTATAAGAGTGAGTAAGGTTATACTGTCACATTTACGGATTTGCTCAGTTATATAGTATGATGCAGTTATCGATGATGGCGTAGCATCTGTGCTCAAGCTTATGTAGCTCTACAGTGTTTATAGAGATGTTTAGGATGTCATAATATCTCATGTTGATAAATAATGCCAGTAAAATGTTAAAAGATGTTATTGTGAGTGACATCATGCTTGTGATTATATTGTGTTTACATGTTATTATGTCCATGTGAGGGAAGGAGTCAATAGTTTGTGTATTAAGGCTGTGATGATGTGCTTACTTATATTAGAGTGCTGCTTCGTCTGTTACAGATCAAACTACACCAAATACCAGTACAAACTCATCTAAAGTCAGGACATTACTCAGTATCTGCGATGTACATGTGCCTCTCATGCCCGCCTCCCTATCAGTCACTGTTTAATCGCCACCACTCCTAAGGGCTTCAAACTGACTGGGCCTTTCTTGGACTCATTTAATCCCTTTGGATTCAACCTCTGGAGGTCCGACTGACTCACTGTTGTTTCTTCTACCGTAGCTGGAAGCTGTTCCGCATTCAAGTGGGCATTGTTTAAGGTGCAAGTTTATGAGCAGCGAGTGGTCATTGTCATAGACCGAATGATGAGCGAGCTACAGCTCATGAGGGACAGTGTATCATCCAACATTACAGCTCACACTCGTCCACATTCAACCCCTCGGAGCTTGAACCCCCCTCAGCCGAGACGAGGTCCTGAAGAGTATGACATCCGGTCCAGCAACCAGAGGTCAAAACTTTACTAACCTATTTCACGGCCGCAGCCCAGTATATATCGCACAGATGAGGCATCCCCAACTCAGTATCCAACTAGGCCTGATATTCGCCTGCCGCACCCCGCCTCAGGCAGACAGTTCTCACCAATGTCGGCAACTCCAAGGATAGGAGAGTACAAGGGGCCTGTGCTGAAAATTAAGTTTTTTGTCCATAATGACCCGATGGAGTTCTCTCGGCTAAAATTAGCTTTAGCAAACCTGCTACCCACTGATGCTTCTGAGCTTTTCAAGTATCAGATACTTGTAGATCATGTGAAACTTGAAGAAGCCTGTCTTATCGCTGACTCCTTTATCAACTCACCCCAGCCGTACACTGACACTATGGCAGCCTTGACTGAAAAGTTTGGCCAGCCGCATCATGTCGCCTTGAAGAGGATCGCTGCGGTGATGGATTCTCCTGAGATTAGAAGAGGGGACATAGCTGCCTTTGAGAGATTCTCCCTGCACATATAGTCACCTGTGGGCATGCTACAGACACTGGGGCCAGACGGAAAAAGTCGATCTGAGATGCGGCTCACATGTGGCCCGACTCCTTACCAAGCTTCCGATGGAGATGAGAGCTAACTTCCGACGTCAGATGTTCCATCGTCCTGGACATACTCATACACTGCTTGACCTGGCAGAATGGCTTCGATATGAGTCGTGGTGCCAAGGTTATGACAACCCTACGGACACTCGTGCCCAAGGGCTACCAGGCTACCGAGCTGAGAAACGTCGCAGCAGACCACCAGCTATGGTACTCCATGGAGCAGAGAGCCGTACGCTGAACCCAGTATCCCGGCAAGAGGGTCAAAGCTTGTCTGTGCAGAGGTGGAAAGGCAAAGCAAAACCCTACTGTCCATATTGTGAGGACACACAGCACTTCCTAAATAAGTGTCCAAATTTCCAGAATCTTAATAAAGAGGAGATCATAGAGTGGATCAGGGTTAATATGAGATGCTGGAGATGCGGGAGAGCACATCAGGCGGCACAATGTGACCTTAAGAAGCTCTGCGATGTGTGTCAGGGGAAGCATTTGAGAGTTCTTCATGACGCTAACTCCCGCCACCCGGCTGAGCAGCCGAAGTCTGAAAGTTGCCTGGTGAGCAGTACCAGTACAGAAGTCCTCTATCTGGACAGACCATCGGACCACACTCGTGTTCTGCTGAAAGTCATCAGAGTTTTACTGCGTAACAGAGACCTGACACTAGACACTTATGCAATACTGGATGATGGTTCAGAGCGCACAGTGCTCCTCCCTGAAGCTGTTGACAAACTGGGCCTGCATAAGAAGCCAGAGGACCTTGCTCTGCGGACCATTAGACAGGAAGTCCAAATCCTGAAGGGATCAGTAGTCTCATTCAGAATCTCCTCCCCTATGAATCCCAAGAAAACCTTTCGGGTAGTGGAGGCTTTCACCTCACAACGCTTGGGCTTGGCAGACCACAATTACCCAATCGCCAGTTTGAAGAGGAAGTACAAACACCTGGCAGATCTTCCTCTTGAGACATTTGAACATGTCAAACCGCTTGTGCTGATTGGAGCGGACTACCCTCATCTCCTTACTCCGATCGAACCGGTGAGACTGGGCCCTCCTGGAGGACCGGCAGCCATCCACACAAGACTGGGATGGACACTTCAAGGACCTGCACACCTTACCCAGTGGGCTCCGAGTTCCCAGCAGTGTCTCTTCACTAGTATCTCACCCCAGATGACGGAGCTGATGCAGAACGTCGAGAAGCTCTGGAAGATGGACATACTGCCATACCAAACTGACAAGTCGGTTATGAGATCGATGCAGGATAAGGAAGCGCTGGAGCTTCTGGAGGCCAAGACGAGGCGTGTACAGGTTGCAGGCATCCTCAGATATGCCACACCTCTGTTAAGGAAGCGAGATGCTCCCCCACTCAGAGCTCCCAAGGAAGCCGTCCTACCCTGCCTCAGAGGTCTGGAGAGACGCTGGGCCCAAGACCCCCTACGAGCTGATGAGTACTCCGCAGCGATTCGCAAATTAGTGGAGACTGGAGCAGTCAAGAAGATTGACCCAGGGGAAGCCTTGACCTCAGATGAGTCATGGTACATACCACACCACTTGGTGAGCCATAATGGGAAGAGTCGTTTGGTCTTCAACTGCTCCTTACAATTCCAAGGTCGAAGCCTCAATGACACCCTCCTTCCTGGACCAACATTGGGAGCCTCTCTGCTGGGAGTTTTACTGCGCTTCAGGGAACATGCGGAGGCAGTTTGTGGTGACATCAGAGGAATGTTCCACCAAGTCCAGCTTTTACCTGAAGACCAGCCTCTTCTCAGGTTCATTTGGAGGGACATGAAACGTGAGAACCCCCCTGATGTCTTTGAGTGGCAGGTCTTACCATTTGGCACTGCGTGTTCACCATGTTGCGCCACCTTCGCTCTCCAAATGCATGTAAGAGATCACGGAGGTCCTGAAGAGGGAGTCAGGCATTCAGTGGGGCGCTGTTTTTACGTGGATAATTGTCTGCAGAGTGTGCATACCTCAGAAGAAGACAAGGAATTGGTGGACCGGCTTAGGAAAGTGCTAGCATCTGGAGGGTTTGAGATTCGCCAGTGGGCTTGCAATATACCTGACGTTCTCAGGCACCTACCTGCAGAAGCAAGATCTGATAGCATGGAACGATGGCTTTCACAGGAAGAACCAGGCCTGTTGGAACTGGCCCTTGGCCTCAGCTGGCACTGGCAGACAGATACCTTAGGTTACAAGAGCCGACCTTTGGAGTATGGAGCACTCACGATGAGGAATGTTTACAAGGTGCTAGTCTGACAATATGATCCCCTGGGATTTATCGCACCCTACACAACTCGCACCAAACTGATTGTCCAGAGCATGTGGGACAAGCCGCGCGACTGGGATGACCCACTCATCCCTCACGATCTGCGAAAGGCATGGGAGGAGTGGGAATCGGAGTTGCACCTGCTGCCACGTATATCATTACCCCAACCTTATGCTCCACCACGTGTTTAGTGATGCCTCTGAAAGGGCCTATGGATCCATCTCTTACCTGAGCACAGAAGATGTCCAGGGTCGAGTATACCTGGCATTCATGGCGGCTAGATCCAGGGTAGCCCCCCGTCGACAGCATTCCATACCCCGCCATGAGCTCTGTGGTGCCTTGACAGCTCCCCAATTAGCAAAGACAATAGAGAGAGAATCGACAGTGAAGACAGATCAGACAATCCTTTGGAGTGACTCTACAACAGTGTTGACCTGGTTGCAGTCAGAGTCATGCCGCTTTAAAGTCTTCATGGGTACTCGTGTAGCCGAGATCCAAGAGCTTACAGGAGGATGTACCTGGCGCTGGTTTTTCATAATACTAAATAACCATGCTAGTCTCATGTCCAAAAAAGTGAAATCAGGAAATATTGTCTCTCTTATGAAGTAGTCTTGACATTTAGTTACAGAAAGTAGTCTCTGTCACACCCGACAATAACATTAGAGGAAGTCAGAAGACTTCCTCTAAGGAAACACACCTGTTAGTCACCAGGGCCTGACAAACAGAGAGGAAAATATAATAGCACACATGATAATCATCCTCACTAGACCTGTTCATCTGCCACATGATTGTGACTCAAACTGCATGGAGTCAAAAGGCCTTTATCTGAGTTTCATACCAGAACAAAACTGGCCTGCATGAGATGGCTGCCCTTCTATAGTAATGCACAGCAATGGCATGTTCATAGACATTTAAAACTCAGATGACAGGTTTTAAAAACAAAGACAGGGTTACGTCAGAGGATTACTTCAAATGAAACTTCAAAACCTTCCATCATGTTATACTTTGAGTACTATTAACTGACTTGGCTTCAAAATGCTGACCAGCATTAACACAGGGCGTCTAGTAGGGATGATGTCAGAGCGAGACTTGAGGTCTGCTCTTAAATAATTAAAAATTCTAGTTAAAAAGAAGAGAGAGAGAGAGAGAGAGAGAGAGAGAGAGAGAAAGGCCTGTGATTTAAAAGAAGAATAAACAATTTAAACACAATTTCTTAACTGTAACACCACAAGAGGAGAAGACATTTAGTGTTTGGTTCCTCTTTTAAGTTGCACTTCTGCTTATTTGAAAGAGTGCTACATTTGTATAGTTCTACAAGACTTTTGATAGATCTTTAAAAGATCAGGCATCAAAAATTTATGAAATATTTAACTCACTCAGTTTTCCTCCGTTCCTTGTTGTCAAATATCTCATTTAAGTTGATGATTTTTTGGCCCAGAAACTTATCCAATCCAACCAGGGACCTGTGCATGACTGTGAGGCACAGCTCATACACCTCTGGATTGCTCTCCATCAGCAGCCCTGGCAGTTCAAATGAAGCCTCTTCCCTCCACACCGGGCTGAGGGTCTTCTCCGACACTGATGTGGAGTACTTTTCTTTGCCCAGCTGGATGATGGTGTAGGCATCGTTGGTGCCATTCTTGCCCTTTGGTTGCAGGTCTGTGGCTTGAAGAACAGTGGTTTGGACGTGAGTTGGAAACCACTTCTGTGACTGTTCGCCCAATGACATGATGACTTCAAGTGTAAAATTATGGATTTTGTCTTACGTCAATTTGGCCGAGGCATTTTGTTTAGCTTCTAATCACAGGAAATGAGCGACCAAGAGTACATAAAAATCAAAAGTTACTCTCGGCAAACACCCCACACATTCACCCCACTCCAATTTAGGTCACCTAAACCAAAGAAGAAAAAAGAAAAATAATATTAAAACTTAAATTCATATTACAAATGACACAGAAATAACAATTGTAACTTAAAAACTAGTGACTTTAACAATGCAACAAACTTAAAAAGTTAAATAGTTTTTTTAATGTTTTTGGGAAAGTGATTTTTTCTTTCCGGCCAATTTTACCATGGTGACCAGGGAGTCTGTTTTTTTTTTCTTTTTACTATATGTATCTAAAACTTACATATATTATTCACATATGTATTTGTTGAACATTAAAGTAGTTTAACACAAATAGTAAACTGCATAAATTAATGTCAAGTACATATATTGCTGTTGTTACAACTTACACTACTGGGATGGACTGTAACTTAATTTGAAATCATGTTACAAAAATGTCCATGAATTTATTGTGGTAATCAAATTGTTCAAAATATGAACCATGTCCAATAACCCTAATTTAATTTTAAAATGTTTAACTAAAAATGGTAAACATATAAAAAACACTGTCATTCAGAAAAGAAAAGAATATGATCTATGTAGCTTATACAACGTCGCACTATTATTATTTTTTTTATGTATGAAAAAGTGCGAGGCTTATACTTTATAGAAGCTGGTGATTCAAATAAACACTCGTTTTATCATTTAACATTCAATCTATAATCGAGACATACAATTGTACTAGGATATTATTATTATATTGGTGTTAATAAGGATTATTGTTATTAATCTAAATTCATTTAGGCCTATTTTGCTCTGTAAATATTTTATATCTCAAAACACCGACATTTACAACTTTTACTTTTACCTCAGGAGGGTGGTTATGGGTTAAACTCAACCAGTATTTAATGAAGAAAAAAAAACACTCCGCGGTCTTCCCTTATTTAATTCAATTAGAAGCTCCACTGCTGGCTTCATTACCCACAGTTACTGCTGCTGTAGTCATACAGCACAAGCCTCTGATATTTACCTCTGAAGCATCTTTCTCGAACAAGCTAGCGTCGCCACTGCATGTGGGATGACCGCTTATGCCAATCGGTATCTGTGGTGAATGAAAATGAATAAGTTGCTGTAAGCGACACTAATTCATCTTAAACAAATGTGTGTGTGGTATTCCACATCAGCCCTGAAGTCGACTTCCTAGTTCCTCATTTCCGCCGATGTGGTCACGGGTCGAAGTGCAAACTCCTCCTCTGTTGCCGTGGAAACACAGGATTTCATCGGCGCGCGCCTGGCGCTGTTCCTGGGATTCGAATGACTGCGAGGCTTATGAGAGCTTGAGCAGTTCGTTTTCTCTTTTGTTGTAAGTTTTGTCGAGAAAAAGAAACAGGAAAGTAATAAACAGCCTGTTTGTAAAACATTGCATTGCTATTTAGAATAAAAAAAAAATTGGGTCAAACAATTAATTATAAAACACGAGTAACCTTACATGATACATTTTTTAGATAAATGTTTCATATAAATGACCTACATATAAAATCATGAAGTACATAATCAATAGTATTAGTTTTTATGTTTATTAGCAGGTCTCTCATCAGTAATAGCAATGGGGGGGCTTTGCTATTGAATGAAAAAAGGGCTGTATTAAATATAGCCACAAAACCACAAAAGCAGTCATAAGTAGCACAGGTTATTTGTAGCAATAGCCAATACACTGTATGGGTCAAAATTATTTTTATTTTATGCCAAGAATCATTAGGACATTAATTAAAGATCGTGTTCCATGAAGATATTTGGTAAATTTCCTACTGTAAATATATCAAAATGTAATTTTTGATTAGAACTTCATTTGGACAGCTTTAAAGGCGATTTTCTCTATATCTAGATTTTTTTTTTTGCACCCTCAGATTCCAGATTTTCAAATAGTTGCATCTCAGCCAAATATTGTTCAATCCTAACAAACCACACATCAATGAAAATCTTTCAGCTTTCAGATGATGTATAAATAATATGTATATGTAAATCTCAATAAGTTAAATAAATGGACACTTAGGACGGGTTGTGGTCCAGGGTCACATAGCCTAACATAATGGAAAATATATATAATTACAGCATATATAATTAATGCATCAGAAGGTTAATTACTTCAGAATGGAAACAGAGAATCCAATTTAATGAAAGCTGCATAAATTGTGCAAAACAAATAAAATGTAGAAGGAAGATCAAAATCTCCTCTCTGAAATAGTGAATGGAGTCCCATGCAGGCTATCTGGGATTCTTATAATGTCCACTCAATAAAGTCAATAAATGTCTATTGGAGGCTCTTGACAAAACTAAACCAACCAAACATGTTAACACACCGTCTGTCAATGTTTCTTGAGTGGGGACATTGAGGTACTGATAAGAGATTCATTTAAATGAGTACAGACATGTGTGTCATCCCAGTTGACAGGTACATCTTAACCAAACACACATGCTCTTTCATTTTATTCTCTTTCTCTCTCCTTAACCCCATCAGCCTGCCATAACCGCAGAGTAGTGTGTGTAACCCCCCCCCCCCCCACCCCCCCCCCACTAACCAGAGTAAGAGGCATGAGCTGGCAAATTGTAACACATAGATTATAACTCTTATCTGGAGTGTATCTCAGGATGAAAATGGGCCTGGTGTGGTGAAATATTAGGTCATATAAAATGCATTTAAGACAGCTTAAACTGAGGAGGGGCCCTTCTATGTGCCATTTCGAGTAAAGCCTCACTGCAAACACCAGGAAACAGCTGAGGAACCAGAGCAGAAGAATCTCCCTGAAGATAGTATGGTCCTTTCACGGACCAATGAAACAATGTTTAATTTATGTATGCATATAGTTGTTCCTTGTTTGTATCACTCCGCTGTTTATTTTTACACACTGCCGACAGACTATCTGTATATTAGTGGTGGACTTTTTTAGCTACTCTTTCTTCAGGTTACATTGTTATGTCAGTAGGTGGCGATAAATCTTTATAACGAGTGAGCCAATTGAATCATTCACTGAAATGATTAGTTCAAAAACGTAATCCATTCAGAAACAAAGTGACTGTCTTTATGAATGAGTCACTGAATCATTTGCTCACTCGATTCATTCAAACACTTGATTTATTCAGAAATGAAGCAAGTGAGTGTATTTATGAATGAGTCACTGAATCATTTACTCATTCAGAAACAAAACACTGCAACACTGTCTTGTGGGAAGTGCTTCGACATGCAGCCAACACTCGTGTTTTCTCAGCAATGCCATAACAGAACCATTTTGGGCTCCCCAAAAATATATCAGTGAAAAGCTCTTAATAAAAACTTTTTTTCTTACTGTGAAGCATATTTAAATAAACCTTTTAAATAAACCTTTTGTGCAATGAAAAGTTCTCATGGATGTTAAAGGTTCTTCATTAACCCATAGATGCCAATTAGAAACCTTTATTTTTAAGAATGTTGTTGCGCTTCAGTTCACCCTGACTTCGAACCTCCGCTTGTGATCCTTTCCGATCCCATATGTACTTTACTTCTTGTCAGCTTTCTAACTATCTTATCTGAATAAATGCCAAAAATAATAGTAGTCATAATCAAAAACACCACTACTGTATGTTACACCATTTCTGTTGTGGCTTTGTTTGGAACTATTTTCAATGGCAGAGACAAAATAAAGAAAGATATAGGAAAGAATAAAGTTTTTTCCTCTCCATTCCATAAATTTAGCTCTCAATTTTGCACTGTTCAGTTCTAAAGAATCTCATGGGGTGGAAGAGGCTCATGGCTGTAAAGAGACACCACCAGGGGTCATGACACCAATCCTTAATTTGACAATTTGTTAGACACTTTCATGTATTACCTTCTAAGACCAAAATACGCCTGTGTGCCTCTGGAGTGGGATAAAAACATGAAAGGCTCTACATTCCAACCTCACCTGCTTCCTTTTATTGTTCTCCTCTGATAGAGTATATAAAGGGGAAAAAAATCCATCAAGTCATAAATTAGCCTAGAGTAACGTATGGCCTCAGTCCACTTTTCCAGAGGAATGATGTTGTAGCCCATAAACTGTCCAATATACAACAGGACCCTGTATTGCATATCAGTAAGGCCCACGTGTTGGCCTGTATTAGGCATCATCTTTATGGGCCCGAATCCTCTGTAAGGTCTCTCGCCACGGTCAGACAGCTGGTTCTGCTTTAGGCCCCTTTCTTCAACACTATATAGGTTGTTTTACATTTATTAAACACTTTTAAGCATCTCTGGCTGCAAGATTGCCCATCTGTTAGCACACAACAATATATGCGTTCCAAGTGCCGAGGGAGCACGAGAAGGTGAGGGGATGCCATTGTAACATCAATACGGCTCATAATGCGCTTCAGGTTTACGGTCGGGTTGCGAGATTGATTTAAAAGGCTGTGCTTTTAGTCAAGAGGACATTCAGATTACAGATGAAAATTTAATAATAAAAAAAAGTAGGAGAGAAGAGCACAAATCACTGCCGGCGCTGCGCTCTGTGGAATGTTAGGGTGTGCAATGCACGGTGAGATATAGATCTGCAGATGTGCATGTTGCCTGCGACGGCTGGAGCAGAAATTGTTGGGGGCGTGCAGCTGCCGAAAGGTTCATTGTGTGGAACAATACTTCAAGAGTGTTTATTTGAGTATCACTAAAGGCTATAACCTCTCACCCCTTCATAGCCGACTGTCACAGAAGTTAGGAAGTTGCACTTTGAGCATCGAGAAAACCTCTGAGGCCAAATCATAAACCGTGATGGGTTTGAATTTTTTTTTACATTGTCAAAAGTAACATTAAGATGTTTTATGAGAACACATTTCTCTTATCTTATCTTGTGTAAGCACAAATTCTCTTTATGATGCAACTGTGTGACAGATGTGTGTGTTGTGTGTGTGTGTGTGTCGGTGTGGCATTCATAGTCTGTCGACTAATCCCAAAGAGGATATTGGGTTACCATCTATTTTATGACTACAATCAAATGACAGTAAATGGAACAACAAAAAATAAAACATTAAGTCATTTTTGGAATTTTCACAGAGAAGCACAAAACTGCTACCGGTATCATACAGTCAAGTTATGCTTATTTAACGATGCTGAGCATTGTGAACTGGCGAGCAAGTCATTTGCAAATGTAAACATACAGTCGGTATGTTGTAAGGTAAACACTATGACGTAAGCAAGTTATAGCATTTGCCAAAGTGTATTCTATCTGCATTCCACTGCATGAGTCGAGTGCTGCTTTTGAATGCTGTTCTGTATGCATGAGAGGATGTGCAGACCAGGGATATGACAAACAAATTAAACAAATGAGAGTGATTAAAACAGCTGGATCCACAAATGGCATGACCAATTCAGGGAATTATGGAGGGCACATGCGTTGCAATGATAGCAAATGAAGTACACCCACGTTGCGCTACTCAGATGTTGCATTAATCGATATGGTTGGTTGCTGCGTGCAATTCAATTAAGTAAATTACAATAGAGTTCCTTCTGCGTAATTCAGTGAAGGTCTTCATAAAGTCTTCTCTCCAAAGCAATCATTTGCAGTCAGAGATATCATGTCGAAATCCTCAAATGGCAGCTGCATTCCATATATTATTGGGACATTTGGAAAGAACACTAATAGGTTGGTTTAGGTGTTATATATTCTTATCATTTTATGAAAACTATTTGGCTTTCTGAGAAGTGATTGTGGTAATTTGTGGGAGTTTACCAAGTTTTATCTGATTATGGACTTTTTTCTTTCCAGACAAGAAACAATGGGGGAGAAAGAGAAGGGGGTGGAACAGAACACGCACCAAGTTGTGATGTATATTAATGTATCTCATATTTAATTAATATATCCCTCAGGTAACAAGTAAAGATGACTATTTTCCTTTTTTTTTAAATTCCACATTAACTGATATTTACGTATCAGTTTATGTGGAATTAAAAAGGAAAAAAAAAGTAGTAACCTCAATTTGTTACCTCGAGGATATTTTTCTACACAGTCTAATCCATTAACTGCTGAACGACTGTAAACTAATTTCCCAAGTTAATTTAGTCAGATTAAACATTTTTGACTCAAATTAAACCCATTTAATTGACTTGTTACCACATGAAACACATTTATAAGTTATATGAAAAACACTTCCCTCTCGTTTCAAACTGGTCTTTGCACTACAGAATCTTTTCGATTGTAAAGCATGTCTAAACGTCTCATGTTTTTACCCAGTCATTCCATTCTCAATGAGTCAGTGAATGGTTAGCCGCTGCCATGTGTTCAACAGCCAGGATGCTGAGAGATTGACAGAGCAATACTGAGCTCATGTCTTCAGGGGGCAAGTGAACAGGTGTTCCTCCTGCTGGAGTTTAAGAGAAGTCCCCTGTGCCCCAGCCTGAGAGACCAAGATAGTAAAGAGAAAGAGAGAGAGAAAATACCCATGTGTGTGCCCCGCGGCCCCTCTTTCCCCCCTTGTGTGTATGTATATATTAGAGTGATGGGGAGGTATGCAGTGCCATAGTTCAGACACATGCTAATGCGCTCCCAGAAATAATTTGGGAATAGATGAAGGAGAAAGGCTTTGAAGGTGTTGTGCTAAAGTACACAGGGGCTTTCTGAAAGATTAAAAAAACTAGAATATTATGGGCAAATAACTATAGGTTTGATCGACAATTATATTAAAATAACATCCAGAAGTCATTGTAAGGGATGCACTGACAGTAGAACTGCATGACATGTAACATCTGATTAATGAATTGATTGTACTGTATGTATGCCTTGCAGACAAAGAAGTTTAATTGTTGTTATTCAATTAATTAATAACTCATCTACTGCCACATTCTGCATTTGTGCAGTGATACTCAATAGACTTCCATTTGAGTAACTGTAAAAAAAGCAAACTATCTCCGTTTCACACTTGATGAAAGAAAATGTGTCAAGTCCATATCAAAGATCTGTCCATTAACAGAAGAGCCATGTTTATCTCTCAGTAAGATCTCTCTGTCGGTGCTTGATGAGTTAAGCTATAGCATGTCACTAATTCTGACATCTGATGACATGTGCTGGGCAACTGAAGATCAGACATCTCCCCTACGGAAACTGACAGGTCAGATTTCTCAAGTCAAAAATTCAGCTGGAATTTTACTATGCATCATCTCTGCCTTCATGTGAGATTTCAGTTTAAGAAGAGATTTTGTTTTTGATGCTTGTTTTGTCTCACACATATTTGTTGACACATATAATATATAATTTTATTTCTAGAACACTATTATACTACCGTACTATAAAAATACTTTAGTAAGGCTTTTAAGTGTTATGGTCCTCTTATCATTTTATCAAAACTAATTTGCTTCTGAGAAGTTTCTAGATTTTGTAAATGCTGAGCGTTGACGCCATTATCGATTGATCTGTTTTTTTTTTTTTTCCAAGACAAGAAACTAGAGGAGAGAAAAGAGGAATGGGAATTGGACAAGCTTTCCGCAAAAGCTTTTATTTTTAAATATACAGATTTTATTGTAAAAAATTATATATATAACTTTACTGTAATTATTGAATGTCTAAACAACACTCATACTCAAATTATCAGTTATTATGTAGAATGTAAAAATAAAACTGGTAACTTCAAGTTCCCATTCAGTCAGTCCCGTTATACGTTAAGTCAGTGACTGACGAATTGGGATCTCGCCGAGAGCCCAATCACCTTCGAGTGTAAAACTAAACAAGCCAATGACAGTTGGAATGCGTGTTTCGCCATGCGCACCCTGCCCCGCAGCGCGGGTATAAAAGGAGAACGCGTCTCGCAAACGCGCATCAGCTTTTCGCTTCGGAGCCGAGCCTTTTCAGGACGAATCTCCGCGAGTGTTTGAGAAACAGCTGGCGTTGGTGTGACGGGGTATCAGCGGGGGTTGCCATTCAGGCTGCTGAAACCTCGGCGAGCTGCAGCTGCCATTCTGCGGTCTCGCGCGACCTCCCCTGGGCGCTTCAGCGCATTCTCTAAAAGAGTGTTTCCTTTTTTCCCTAAAAGAGCAAATGACTAAAAGAGCTCCACAAGTGACGGGCATCGTTTTAAATGGATTCCCGATCGTGCGTTTGGGAGGTGGCGTGTCCTGCCTCCATCTGATTGGTCATGTTCGCTGCCTCTCGTGCTTGGGCTTACAGCACGCTGAAGCAGCGCTTATGGATGAGTCGTGTTCTCAGTGTGGGAACATAACCATCGCGATGTTGCGGTCTAGATATCTCCTCATTAAACGGGGGGGGTATCCCTTTGCCATGCCCCGCTCTAGCTCCTCCGGTTTGAGGGCTATTTCGGTTCATGGTCAGGGAGACCTGAGGTTTACGGTGAGAGCTTCCCCGTTGAGTACTTCTCCGCGGGCCTCTCATTCCTCGAGCATGGCGCACCACCTGGGGTTTCCTGACGAGTGTGCTGGGTCCTCGGACAGGCGGGGTCCAGCATCTTGTGTGGAGCACAGGCGGATGACACGATGTCGATCGCTGCATCGGAGGGCAAGCTAAGCCCTGGAGATGAGGATTCGGCTGCGCTGCCACGGTCAGGTAGAGTGGCGTTGCCCGAGTTAGATCCAGAGCTGACCGCTATGCTTTCCAGGGCCGCTGAGAGCGTCGGGCTGCACTGTAGGCCTCCGCCTTCTCCCGAACGCTCTAGGCTGGGTGATTGGTTCCGGGGGGCGCAGGCCGGAAGTCGGCAGCCGCCTCCGGTTCCATTTTTCCCGGAAGTGCATGAGGAGGTCACTAAGTCTGGGAAGGCACCTTTTTCTGCCCGAAACAAACCTGATACCTCCTCCGTCCTCACCACCCCCGACGGGGGGGCGGCCCAAGGGTATGAGGACATCCCTCCGGTCGAGCGCGCGATCGCCATGCAGCTCTGCCCGCAAAGCGCATCCGCCTGGAGGGGTAGTCCACGCCTTCCATCCAGGGCCTGAAAGTTCTCGTCCGCTCTGACGGCTAAGGCTTACAGTGCCACTGGACAGGCTGCTTCCGCCCTGCACGTCATGGCCCTCCTGCAAGTCCACCAGGCCAAGGTGTTGAAGCAGTTGCATGAGGGTGGTGCTGACCCGGGTGTGCTGCAGGAACTGCGCATGGCGATGGACCTTGCGCTTAGGGCGACGAAAGTCACAGCACGGGCCCTGGGTTAGGTGTCCACATTGGTGGTCCAGGAGCGCTACCTATGGCTGACCTTGGCGGATATGGGGGAGACCGACAAGCATCGCTTCCTGGACGACACGAGGTGTGTCACACCGATCTCCCAGGCCGGACTATTCGGCGAAGCGGTGGAGGGCTTTGCCCAACAGTTCTCCGCCGCACAGAAGCAGACGGAGGCATCTCAATACATTCTGCCCCGGCGGTCGGCTGCTGTAGCCACCCCACCGCTGGCTGCAGCCCTCTGTCTGCTCGTCGCTGAGAGCGCCCTCCTGTGGCCTCCTTCTCCGCTCCAGCTCGGCCGCAGCAGGAGCCTTCACAACGGCTGCAGCGTGGAGCTGGCCGCAGGAAAGCTGCGCAGCCCGTCTCCGCCCCTGCCAAGTCCGTGAAGCGCCAGGGCGGGTGGCGTCCATGGGACGGGTGACCCGGGGTTCTTGGATCAGGCTCTTCAGGAGATGGTGACCGCACTGCTCCTTCCCCCGGCGGAGGGCAGGGTGGAGAAACCTTTGTTCCTGTTTTCTTCTGTTCCGCCGCTGGCTACCCAGCCAGTAGTGCCCAAAACCTCAACAGAAGAGCGAGTTCCTTTTTCTCCGGGTTCCAAGAGTGCGAGGATGGCAGTGCGCGAGGCCCAGTCTCCACATGGCCGTCCCCCTCTCCCTTCGCCAGTGGGCAGCAGGGTTCAGTTCAAGGAAGCTACGCCTCCTCACGAGCCCCCTGCCCAGCCGTGGAGCCAGGTAAGGGCGCGCGCCCCGCGCACTCAACCCCACCGGGACGACACGGACAGCCACAACGGGTTGGGTTCCTGTGTTCCACCTTGCTGCCCCACTGTGGGTACGTCGGTGGTCTCCCTGGTCCAGCTAGTTCAGTCGCTGGGGGCCTGGTTAGCACTCCCCAGACCGTCTCACTGGCTCATGAGAACCATCAGACTCGGCTACGCGATTCAGTTTGCCCGGCGGTTAAGCCCAAGGTTCAGGGGCATTCGGTCAACTCTGTGCCGGACCAGAGATGCTCCTGTCTTGCGGCAGAGATCGACGGTCATGCTGGCGAAGGAGCGAATACAGTCCGGCCCTCCAGCGAGATGAGGTCCAGGCGTTATACAGCCCATACTTCAATCGTACCCAAGAAAGGTCGGGGGGGATACCGATCATGGACCTGCGGTACTGAACGGGCCTTCAACAGCTCACGTCAGCATGCTGGACGCAGAGAGCATCTTTAAGTGCGTACGTCATTATCGATTGGTTTGAACGGTCGACCCCAGGACGAGTACTGTAAGTCCGATTCTACCTCGACACAGGGACCGTTTCTTCGCTTGCGTCCGAAGGGGCGAGACATATCAGTACAAGGCCTCCCCTTCGGGACTATCCTGTCGCTAGTGTCTTCACCAAGCTAGTTCCATTGAGGGAAGGAGGCAGTTCGCGTTCGTCAACTACCTAGACGAATGGATCATAATGGCCCAGCCCCGCGCAAGTGTGCGAACGCCCAGGGAATATCTGGTGCTTCGGCACCTCAGCCAGTTGGGTCTTGGGGTCAACTGGGAAAAGAGCAAACTCTCCCGGTGCAGAGGATCTCTTTTCTCGACATGGAGCCAGACTCGGTCAACCTCTCTGCACGTCTCTCAATAGAGCGTGCGCAGTCGATGCTGAACCGCCTGGGGTCCTTCCAGTGCAAGACGACGGTTCCACTGAAACAATTTCAGAGGATCCTGGGGCATATGGCATCCGCAGCCACTGTCACGCCACTCGGGTTGCTTCATATGAGACCACTTCAGCGTTGGCTTCACGACAGGGTCCCAAGATGGGCATGGCGACACAGCACTTACCGGGTTTCTTTTACCCAGTTCTGCCGTCAGACCCTCAGCCCGTAGACAGATCTTGCCTTCTTCGGACAGGAGTATCCCTTGGGAAAGTATCCAGGCATGTTGTTGTGTCACCAGAGCCTCTGCCAGGGGTGGGTGTGACATGGCAATGGAATGCAGCCTGCGGCTCTGTCGGGCGGCCTACGATGGCAGTGGCACTATAAATTGCATCGGTGCACAGTATGGCTGGCTCTACGCAGCCGTCACGTCGCTGCTACTGCGCACAAGAAATACGGTCTGTACGGACAACACTGCGACCGTTGCGTTCATCAACCACCAGGGCGGTCTACGCTGTCGTCGCATGTCGCAACTCGCCCGCCAGTTTTGGAGTCAGAAGCATCTGAGGTTGCTTTGCGCCGTTCACATCCCAGGCGAGCTTAATCTTGCAGCCGACGAGCTCTCACGTCAGCACGCCCTTCCGGGAGAATGGCGACTCCAACCCCGAGACAGTCCAGCTGATTTGGAAACGCTTTGGGGACTCTCAGGTAGCCCTGTTTGCCTCTCCGGACACGTCCCACCGCCAGCTGCTCTACTCCCTGTCCAAGGGGACCCTTGGCATGGATGCGCTGGCACACAGCTGGCCTCGGGGCCTACGCAAATATGCGTTTCCCCCAGTGAGCCTTCTCGCACAGACACTGTGCAAGGTCAGGGAGGACGAGGAGCAGGTCCTCTTGGTAGCGCCATATTGGCCCAGTCAGACGTGGTTCCCCGAGCTGATGCTCCTTGCGACAGTCCCTCCTTGGCGAATTCCTCTGAGGAGGGATCTCCTTTCTCAGAGAGGGGGCACCCTCTGGCACCCGTGTCCAGACTTGTGGAATCTCCACTTATGGTCCCTGGACGGGACGCGGAGGTTCTAGGTGGGCTACCTCCAGCGGTAGTGAACGCCATCACTTCAGCCAGGGCCCCGTCTACTAGACCCGCTTACAGGCTGAAGTGGAACCTGTTCGTCGGTTGGTGCTCTTCCCGCCGGGAAGACCCCCGTAGATGCCCGATCGCAGTCGTGCTTTCTTTCCTGCAGGATGGGTTGGAGCGAAGGCTATCTCCCTCCACCCTGAAAGTGTATGTTGCCGCCATTGCCGCGCATCACGATGCAGTAGACGGTAAGTCTGTGGGGAAGCACGACTTGGTCATCAGGTTTCTCAGAGGGGCAAGGAGGTTAAATCCTCCACGCCCTCACCTGTTACCCTCTTGGGATCTCCCCTCGTTCCTGATGGCCCTGAAGGAGGAGCCCTTCAAGCCTCTGCAGTCAGTAGAGCTTAAGTTTCTGTCATTGAAGACAGCGCTCCTCACCGCATTGGCCTCGGTCAAGAGGGTAGGGGACCTGCAGGCATTCTCGGTCGACGATTCGTGCCTAGAATTCGGAACGTGTAACTCTCACGTTGTCCTGATACCCCGGCCCGGATATGTGCCCAAAGATCCCACCACGCCTTTCAGGGATCAGGTGGTGAACTTGCAAGCGCTGCCCCGGGAGGAGGCAGACCCAGCCATCGCTCTGCTCTGTCCCGTGCGCGCTCTGCGCATTTACGTGGACCGTACGCGGAGCTTCAGGACCTCAGACCAGCTCTTTGTCTGCTTTGGAGGTCAGCAGAAGGGAAAGGCTGTCTCCAAACAAAGACTTGCCCACTGGTTAGTGGAGGCTATAGTCTTGGCAAAAGCAGGCCCGACGTTTACCATGCCCCCTCGAAGTGAGAGCTCACTCTACGAGAGCAGTGGCATCTTCTTGGGCACTGGCGCGGGGCACCTCGATAACAGACATCTGTAGAGCTGCCGGCTGGACGACACCTAACATGTTTGCGAGATTCTATAATCTCCGTGTAGAGCCCGTGTCCTCTCGTGTACTCGCCTCAGGTAGGCAGTAACACCGGACCTGCTCGGTGTCAATCACGCTTGCTGCGCCATTCCCCTCTACGGACCGGATACGTGCGCTTTTTTGCTCCTCAATCAGTTCCCCATGGCGAACCCTGGTGGAGTTCCTCCCACACCCTCAGCGGTCAGGCGTGGCGGATCGCCAGACGCCAGGCTCAGCACTCGTGTGCATGCCAAGGTCAGCCCTTGTGCTGGGCTAGGTGCCCGGGTGTAGTGATTCCCCCTTCGGGTGATACCACATGTGTATTCTTCCACGGTACGACTCCCCTCACGGTAAGCCCGTGTCTTCCCCTGGCAGTCGTTCGCTGCCATCTCTGCAGTGTAGTGATCTCAACCCAGGTGGGTTGAGTCTACCGCAGAGACTTCCATATGTAGTACTGCCATGGGCCAGTCCATATGTGTAATTCCACACAATACCTCCTATGTGCGGGATGTGGCTTCCGTAGCGTCCCAAATGGTAACGTCCAGTGATTCCAATGTACCACTGTATGGAACAGCAGTGGCGGACACCTCTGCCCAGCCGCTGTCCTGTCTTCCGTCCCAGCTGGTGTGGGGGGACTTGCCGACTTCCGCAGGGCACTGGAGGGGGTCAGCACTAGTGGCGTTTTCCATACGGATCCCAATTCGTCAGTCACTGACGTAACGTAGAACGTGACTGACTGAATGGGAACGTCTAGGTTACTTGTGTAACCCTCGTTCCCTGAAGGAGGGAACGGAGACGTTACGTTCCGTCGCCACAGTTGCTGTACCACCGCTGTACGGCCGGGGTGCGTAGTCTCGGCTCCTCAGCGAAAAAAAACTGATGTGCGTTTGCAACTGGCATTGGCTGTTAGTTTACACTCGAAGGTTGATGGGCTCGCGGGCGGGTCCAATTCGTCAGTCACTGACGTTAACGTGCCGTTCACTCCTTCAGGGAAAACGGGGTTACACAACGTAACTGAGTATTGTTACTCTATAAATATACTTAATCCAATCATAAGTCTATTAAAAATGACTAATTGTTAAACATGTAAACTAAGAATTAGAACTAACTTATCTAACTATCTAGCTATCGTATCTAATCTATCTATTATTCTATTTCTTCAAACTACTATCTATCTATCTATCTATCTATCTATCTCGAGGTTTGTCTGTGTCTAGTGTTGTGTATTATAAAGTTATATTAATTATAAAGATGTCAACAATCACTGAACGTTTCCCTAGATGGTTTTAAAAATAACGTTTGGTGGTGCGTTATGCATATGATAATAAAAAAAATATACACACGTGTGTGTGTGTGTGTGTGTGTGGCTTTCTTCCCCCAAAATGTAATACAGCATGAGCAAACATACAGCTGTCTTTGAGGTAGGCAGTGAAACCTTTCTGCTCTCAGAATTTGAAATTATTATTCCACAGTTTTGCTTATAGCCTGAAGTAGGAGAAATGGAGAAGAAGCTGTTGCGGCATTCCATTTTTCCATGTAGGAGTATAAGAGCCTGTGTTATTTGCATACCAGGGACATATTTAAGCTGCATTACATGCAGGAGAAGTGTTACGGGGAAAGAGGCTATACATCTAAAGTAATGATGAGTTCAAAAAATGTGTGAGAAACAGCTTTACCCTGCATGGAAATACACTCTGTGGGATCATTAAGTCTCCTCGGCTTCAAAGTGCTAAAGCGCTCTAGTGAAAGCCTATTAGCAGTCACTGGGAAGCTCAACTCCGCACTAAACTGCGTTCTGTTTTCATGTCTTCCCTCAGTGATAAAGCCTTATCTATTTAAGATGCTTGAAAATAGCTCATATTGAGCAGCATATTAGAATAAATTAAATAAACACATTGCATATATATAAATCAAACTCCATGCGGTTAATCACATACACAAAGAAAAGACACCCACATTGAAAGCCTCGCAGAATAAGCAAAATCTTACCACAAGACGAGGCTTTTCTCAATCTGTTTAAACAAATCAATCACATTCTTAAAGATATTTGTGACAATGTGCAAAGATTTATTATTGAATGCATATGGACAGGATTCTGTCAGCAGCGTTATAAAACCTAAACACAGACAAACGCATGATACAATTACAGTAATCAGCACATGTCAATTAAACAGAAATTGCACAATTCAAAACACACTTTTATATTGTAATGAATGCACAACTGATAAACAACAACACACTCAGCCTATAGATTAAGTAATGTACAGGTTTTGTACTCTTCACCACACTGGTGTATATATGCATTAAATACAAAATAATATATGATTTATTTTTGTTTACCACAGACAAAGAAAGCTTCCTTCTATAAGAGATTTAACAAAATGTGCATATCAATAGCTTATAGTTTGCATATTGAAATTATATAAAAGTCATCTTATAATAATGATCAAATTAAATTGTTATTAATAACACATACTAATTTACTAGTGATTATTTAGAACATACGCACATTTGTATAAAAACTGTTTCACAATTTTACAGACAGCCTTCATTTGGTGCAATACATGCCTGCATGTAGAACAGAATGATATTTATCCATCAAATATTATCTAAGCTGCTAATGTCACTGCAGTCCTCTTTTGTAAAATATGAGATAAGTAGATACATCTCTTTTTATTGGTAACGTTTAGCTAAATTGATGCCCTTTGTGTGCACCTGGTGCCAAAGGTTAGCATTGTGGTGAAGGTCTTCTCTCTCCCACAAGGATGCGTTCAGCCGATAAAGGTTGTCCCGACCTGCCATGCACAAGCGATACCATAACTGATACATTGTTGCATTGTGGGTAGGAGTAGTTTCAATACACAACTGACTGGATATCTTGTATATTTATGCAAATTAGATTGTATAAAATAAAGCTATATTTTAGGGAATGTGTATGAGAAAAAAATCATTATAATTTATGTTCAATCCAATGAACAAATTAAAAAAATTTCATTCTTTATATATTTTTCTTTAGGTAAAACATACCGATTCTATATTTGTGAAAGTATAATATGCAAACTTTGCTTTATTTTGAGTCACAAATATCCAAATTAATTTAATTGATCAAGTGGCTTTTTAAAGCAACAAATATGATCAAAGTCAATGATAATAACAGTCGATGGCCTTTAAAAAAAACTAAATAATTATCACAAATGTAATACTTCAAAAATAATATTTTAATAATTTAGATTGAGATTTACTTTTAAAAAATGGCATCTTTGAGCAATTCTATTTGAACACAGTTCACACAAAAGATAGCTAGATACTTAAAAAACAATAAATAATTCATAACAATATACATAATAAATGCATTTGGTTATACAATATTTCTTTGAATACGCCTTTTCCGTTACCTTTGTCAGATAGCATGGTGAGAGTGGAGGCAGACAGCTATGTTGTTGACTAGAGGCAGACAGGCACATCGGGTGAAGTTCTGCTCCAGCTAGAACAGCACACTCATCTAATCCCTGAGGCAGAAGAGAGCACCGTACAAAACTACTGTACACACACTCACACATCTTCACTCTGCAGCTGTGATGAAGTCATCTAGGGGTCTTGGCACGCTTTCGTCTAGCATAGAAATCATTTTCAAATGTTTTGGGACTGGTGTCCACACTAGATAGTTACAAGGCTAGTACTGTACAAACCCATTGGCAGAGCCAGAGCTATTTATGGTTGCTTAATACCGCAAATGGTGTTGCAATTACCTGCAAAAGCCATGTACTCATAAGTCAAGTTTTGCTGATCCATCTGGACCGTGCATGTGAAGAAAAGAAAAGAAAAGAAAAGAAAATGTGTATCAAGTTACATCAATGGAATAAGATAATTAATAACATATATATGTACGTATGTATACCCACACACACACACACTGTAACAATTATTGTAATTTTAACTGTAAAAGACTAAAAATGCTATACAGCATAAACCTGTTAATTGGTTAACAGTAAATGTTCTTACTAATAGATCTAACCTTTCATTTCATGTAATTTTACAGTTCTAGATATACAGTAACATATAGATACATTACATGTAAAGTTTGTGGAAGTGAAAAAGAACAAGTTGTTTTATAATCTACAGTGAAAAAAACTCAAATGACATTCCTGTGTGACACTTCACATTTGATGGTATTTCGTTTAAATGTGTTTTCTAAACGTTTTTGTTGTCAGTTATGTATAATTGAGTTTTCTGTTACAAATATTTTATATTTAATTAATATTTATTGCATTATTATTTCCTTGTCGTGTGTCACAATATTTGTGTTTTTTGTGTATGACACCTTCTATAAATTAGTATTTACATCAGCTTGGGCAAATTATTATTATTCTTATTATTATTATCTTTTTTATTTTGATTACAGCACTTTACAGGTTGTTTTTTTTACTTGATTTTTACATAATTATTGTAAATATGACATATTTAACATATAAATAATGTCTTTTTAAATAACTTTTTGTAAACACTTTACGTATGTGTGTGTGTTTGTGTGTGTGTGTGTGTGTGTGTGTGTTGTGTGTCTGTCTTGTGGTGTGTGTGTGTGTTTGTGTGGGTTGTGTGTGTGTGTGTGTTTGTGTTTACTTTAGACATACTGTTTTATCGTGTACTGAGTATATTTTATAAGTCTGGACTTGCATACTAAAATGAAATGCTGCAGTGAAAATGTCTAAACTTGTAAATGTTTTAAATAACTCCTCTGTGTAGAAGGTAGCTGTCATGGGTATTGTTAAAAACTCTTCCCAGGTGTCCCAGGAGTGGTAGCACAGGAGGGTCAGCGAGTCACAGCACTGCTTTACTGTCACCATTACTCTTCATCCTGCGCTGCACAAGACGCGTTAGTGACCTTACCAAAAAAATCACTTATATCTGACCAGACCACTAATGCATTATCCAGATGTTACGCTTTCGGCTTCATGTTTGATGTTTTTATACACCTACTATTCTACCTTATCCTGAACGTGGCCTGCAGATCATCTACTTTATTTTCTTTTTTTACTTGTCATAGTCTACAAACAAATTGGAAGGCTGCATACAGTGAAAGTCTTTGTATTACAAGGCACATAATTATTTGTATATTTGCTGGCTGAACAAAGGGCTTCGCTCATCAGAGAGGTGTTTCCATTAAAAAATTATATCTTAACACTAAAGGTTACCAAGATGACATTATGCTCCTAAGACATGTTTGATGGACACATTGAGGTTTATGACCTTCAGAGGTGAAGCTTCTGAACTAAAAGTCAGAGACAGAGGGGCAGTCATTTTAATATTGTATTAGTAAACCTCCAAACAAGTGATTTTTCACTTTTCTTTACAGAACATCAATTTCAATAGGATAAAATATTTTTGAGGAGGACAAACAAAGAGCATAGGTCAGTTTCACATGTGTGTAAATCTCACGACGGTAATGAAAAGTCTGCGGTTGTTAGGGTCACGTGTTGACAGAGTTCATTTGAATTAGTTTCAAGCATTCGAAACTGAATGTCAAGCCAATTTGATTTTGAGCATTCAAGCTCCTATGACACTTCAAGGGGCTGCATTGATTCTCGGTGAATAAAAGGCAAGACGCATTAAATATTTCTATATTTTGCTAATCATTTAATTATTCCACCCACTCTGAGAGTGGATTAGAATTATTTCGACAGAGAACATAGTACCTAGCCACTTACCAGTGTAAGAGAATAAACACTATATACATTAAAGGAAGCACTTGGCGGAGCTGCGTTCGGGGCTTGATACTGCCTCCTATCTAAATGGCTAATCCATGCTATGCGTGGGTGGTGTGATTAACGCTCACACAACCGCATGAAAAAAATACATTTGCTTTGAAACTTTGAATACGGTCGGCATGAATATGCAACTATGAATAATTGGCAGAGAATGGGAGCTGGCTTGGATTAACAACTCAAAATGCAGTTTATGACTAATTGTGTTAAGTGAAAATAAACTGGCACTTTTGTTCCCGGGATAATTAGCTTTTTAATGTTTGCCGTACTGATTGTGGGAGCTGTGCTCTGGCGCATGTTCTTTTTTCAAGTGGGCCCTCTAGCTTTCCTGAGGGGCATGAGACTTGGGTTCGTGTGTGTATGTGTGTTGAGGACTTTTATTAGTGGGGGAAAGTGGCTTTCTAGCTGTAAATAACTTTGTAGTGCAGCATATTTGTTTGTTTAGACTTCTTTTTGATTTTATGCTTGAGGCTTTGTTCATATTTTAATAGAGTTGCATTAGTAGGTTTGCTGCTTTTGAATAGCCCCTTCATTCATGCTTAAACCACATTTACAGAGCTAAAATTGCTTCGTGTTTTGTGCAAGCTTTATGAGTCGCATTCTGCAATACTGTGAAGCACCTCCTCATGATTTTTTAATGGTATACAGTATAATATATGAAAGTACCGTATAAAAAAAAAAGCAAAACTGTGATTTCACAGTTTTGGTAAACAAGAACGGTAATACCATATATATTAATATGATTTATATTTATAAATGACTTTATAAATTAATTTAAAATAAAAATAATTAGCATTTTATTATAATTATATATGTCATCAACTTCATTTCAGACGAGAAAAATTATTTTAAAATTTCTGTGAAGCACAATTGTATATTAATTTATCCCCCTGATCGGAAAATTTTCAAGAGGCGAGTCAATTAAAAAAAATTAAATCTCAGTGATTCTGTGATTCAGAAGGCTCCTGCAAACTTCCGCAGAATGTGCTCATGCACTATTGAGAGACTCAAGGACCTCTCTTTCACTTTCAACCCTGTACTTTTCCCCACTTTCCAACTGCAGCTCGGTCTCGCACCGAGACTCGCGCTGCTTTCCTCTGTGAGAGGGGCACGGGATAATTGGAATCAGTTATTCAAAACATCTCTAAATGTGATTTAAATGGCGAGGATTTATTAACATAGAAGGAAACCATTAAAAGGGGGTTCGGAACGGGAGAGGGGAATTCCGTTTTGGGAGAAGAGTGGGGGCAGGAGGGACTGCAGAGTGAAGAAGGAAGGGGAAGGGGAAGGGGAGAACGAGGGGGAGAAGAGAAAGCAATTACTGGATGTAAAGGCCACGAACAGAGCTCCCGCCGTCACTGAGAAATCAAATCTGTCAGCAATTAGGAGGATCTGAGGGGGCCATGCAGCACTCGCCGCTGGACAATAGGGGTGCTGGGACTCTGAAGAGGAGAAGGGGGCCGGAGCAATTATGAGAGCTGATAGAGTAGCTTTATTTATCTAAACAGCAGGTTAGTCTCTCATTCTGCCTCTTTTGTCACTTGTTGCGGATGTGAAAGGGGCACCACTTCATCCAAACGCTGTTCGACCCGATCGCCATTGTCCGGGCAGTTAGTGTCTGAAGTGGCTCTGCTTTTCACTACCCTGCTGGGATAAACCAGTGCTTGATCTCATGCCCTAGCAATGCTAACCCTTCACCTTCAAGAGCAGATCTCCATACCTTATGTTTGAAGCTACTTATTAAGACATTGCAAAAGGGGCTGCGCTCCTCTACAACCAGTCCTCAATATCAAAGGGCACAGCCTCAATGAATGGGTCAAAAGGCCCTTGTTTAGGACAGAGGCTCAGGAAAAGGATTACAGCTGGGTAGTCTAATGTTAGTCTTCGCATAAATGGCGGAACAGAGAATTGCACTGACGCGATGTTGAAAATCCCATCTGCATAAGGTAACTAAATCTCAGATTTGTGATTGTGACACCATAACAAACAAGAAAACAACACAAGACATGTTTCACCTTTGAAGAAGTGGTGAGTGATGAATGATGTGATCTATTGCAAATGTAATTATTACCATAAAAGTTATATTTTAATATTAGGAAAGTCCATGCAATCAGAAAATGATACATATATGTGAATATGTAATTTTCTGACAAAATAAGAACAATACAGTTGAATAGCGATATCTGTGTGGTATAAATGGTATATTTATTGAATTATTCTTAAAAATGACAACCCTTCTAAAAATCAGGCTTTTTTTGTATTGTTAATGCAGATTATTGATTTGAAAATAAAAAAAAAATCACCAGCTGAACAACATTGGAAAAAAGTAAATAGATATAACATAACTTTTTCTCTGTTATAATCTCTCTCTCTCTATACACATACCACAATAACGATAACTTTTCACAAATGTCTATCAAATTCATTCTTCAGTTAGTCTTGTATAAATAGTCTACCCCCCCCCCCATTAAATCATTTATAGCCCATTTTGATTAACATGGATAAAATGATAAAATGTTGAATTTCAAATCATAAAGCTGTTGTGTAAAATTAGGATTCAGTCCAAATACAAAATACTAAATTCAGAAAACAGACTTCAAATAAACAGAGTAAATTGTATATTGTAAATATAATGCCAGAAACTCAATAATAATAATGGAGAATGTCTTTAAAAGAATATTTAATATTCACTAACACAGATTCACATGTGCACGGTCAAATCTTCATTCGATTACACAGAATGTCCACAGAGGTCACCGTGCATCACACGAATCCCTTAATGAGGAGCAGATGTTCGAAAATGAAATTCTATAAATTATTTCAGGTTGATTATCAGCCCTCATCATCTCAGAGTTGAAAAATGCATCAGGACATCACTCATAGCATATAAGCATTCCCCCACCCCCCGATTAAAGGCCCACATATTTTCTATATAGTACCCTCTGTTATGTGGTTTTGCAGACTGGACCCATAGTAAAGAATCTAATAATCTGAGGGATCCAAAGCTTTAAGTGGGTATAAAAGCATCTATACATCTCACACACATACCAACATGTGCTTTCTGGCCACTACACTCCGTCCCGGCCTAAAGGGATCATGAATTTCACCAACATAATCTTATACCAAAACATAACAATAATGAATCATAAGTGTGTCATTAATGATGAGAAATAAATATTTTCTGAGGTTATATTAAAAGCAGTGGTAATATTAGTTTTAAAAGTAATAGATTTGTTTTTTCTTAGTTTCAAAGCTGTTAACTGTTCTCTGGGAATCCCTGATAGAGCATCCCTAATTTTCAGGTTTAGCATTTGGAATATGTTATGAGGCACACAGTCTTACTCTTGTCAAAGTGCTTTTACAGCTTAAACAAATTTAATCAGAGGAGCTTTGAGTGACAGGGGGGAGCTCTCCCACAATGCTCTCTTTCTGCCCCACACTCCTCTTACTCGGCAGCAGCTGTGCAGACCCGCTAGTGGAGGTGCGTTTTCAGCCAACACTTGAATTTCACTCTGAGAGCATTATGAAAACATTCCTTATTCAAATACCACCAGAATAATACTACATGGTGGTAGACTACTCGTTTTAACATTGCATTCTGCTCTAATGGTGCACATGTTCAACTATCTCCAATGCATGAAGAAATCTGGCGTTTATATAGGCCTAGACAGTATACTCACACACACTAAAATGATTGTGCAATCTATAAGTAGATACAGTGCTTAATTTGTAAATTAATAATTGCCGGATCCAAAACAGCAATTAAAAGGCGCTGTGACCGACACTGAAAATACAACTTAAGTTTACATTCAACGACGTCACTAAACGGTGATGCCACAATTATACAGTGAGCATCGTTCACAAGTTTCTGCATTAAACTAACTAGAGCACAGCTTCAAACCCTGGGTCAAAAATGGATTGCCAGGATGATTTTAGGAAAATGTATATCTAAGATACATTAAAAATAACTAAATTTGTTTTCATAAAAATAAAATTCAATCATAGTATAGGTATAAATATGCAAAAAATATCTGACTTAAGTAACAGTTTTAATTAAACACACATCCTTGCTTTATTTTACAAAATCACAAATGTTCTGTTGTTATTTTGAGTGTGCAAAAATAAAAGTAAACACTTTGTGATTTCGAATTATGTCTTACTCTTATCTGTATGACCAAAAATTATGTAGGCTATTTTATGTTTCAGCTGTTCGATCTCGCCGGCGCCTCGCGGCGCTCACACACACACACACACACACACACACCACATATTCGCAACTCAAACTCGCAGTCTGTCAATTATCAAATAAAATACAGGTCAACCAAAAAAAAAACGGTTTACCACTGGTAAGTTTGACTAGCTGTGGTATAAAATGATCCACTTTGTATGCCAAGCACATTTTTGCTCATGTGAAGAGGATATTTCTGTCGATATACGAACGCGCATGAAGTACAAAGCCTCTATGTAGGAAGAAGGAGGCGGGAACCGGCGAATGTTTAAAGACTAATAAAATAAACAAACACAAAATGAAAGTAAAGTGGCAGCCCCTCACGGACGACTGCCGCACACAAAACACAAAATAAAATTCAGGACTGGTCCTCTCTTGTCCAACACTGTCCTCACTCCTCCTTTTATCCTTCCGGAGCTCCTCAGTGAGACTCGAGACCGGTGAGTGGTGCAGGTGGCGCTCATTATCAATACTTCCACCGGCCTCGCTCCGTTCCCACGGCTCTTGGCCCCGCCCCCAATCGCATAAATTCATTCAAATCATGCGAAATATGGAAACATTAGGATTTGTGCCGAATGAGAGGTAACGTATGCTCCGCTCTCGCCTGGCTGTGTTTGATGAGAGCGGCCAGGCTCGCGGTCCCGCTGTTGCCGAGGAACAGCATAGACTGTTGTCGTGGGGATCGCGGGTGGATTTAGCGGAGGGATCCGAGACGGGCTCGTCCTTTTCTCGGTCCTCACCTGCTAGATCCGCGGCTCTCTCTCAGGGTTCGGAAGGCTGCGCTGCGGTTTCTTCCCCCCAGAGAGAGAGCCAGACACTTCATCTATCTTCCTCCGAGGAGGTGGATGTGATGAGTGTCGAGACAGAGGAGACTGTGAACTCGCCACCACAGTCCCTCGCGTATGGGGTGTGACTCTTGCAGTCGCCAAATTAAATATCGATTGGCCAGCCAAGAAACAGGACGCTCATCCTAAAAGTAAATTAGACAAGCGTTTTCTGAAATCCAGATCACAGCCTTCATGACGGGGTCTTCCGTTTTTCGGAATGCTGAGGTGTCAAGATCGTGGGAGAAACCGTACTCATCCCGTATTTACAGCCCACAGTCTCGAATTATTCAACATCGGGGGGGAGGGAAGGTAAGGACAATGGGGCGATGCCAGTGGTGGAGCAGACGCTTGCGAGCTATCTCTCCCCATCCTCAGCATCGTCCCTGAAGGCCCCGAAGCTTCCCACCAGGCCCGTTAGGCTGACATCGAGTCTGGTTGGGAAAGCTTATACGGCGGCAGGTCAGGCTGGCACATGTTTGCACACCATGGCGGTGTTACAAGCATACCAGGCTGACCTGCTCATGGACCTGGATGACAGGGAGGAGGAGGATTCCGACGTAGTAGCAGAACTGCGTCGGACAACAGATTTGTCCCTCTGGGCCACCAAAGAAAAAAAAAAAAACGGCCCGAGCTATCGGGCAGTTTCAATGGCAGCTATTTTTATTAATAATTCCGGGGCCACGGAACGGCATATGTGTTGAACTGTTGAAATGCAAGATAAAACAGTTCTTCCTCTAGTCGCCCGCATCGCCCTCTGGCCTATCGCCGACGCAGACACGCGTCGCGATAGGTTTCAGGAGGCGAAGAGCAGCGGCGGACGTTCCAACGTATCCTCATCGTCGCTCCCAGGCCCATGGGGCTGCTGAGCGGGAGCAGCCCAAGCCGTCAAGCTCCTTTTATCGCCAGTCTCAAAAACAGAGCGTTGCAACCCGCACCCCTCCACAGAAAGATCGGGGGTCGGGGCGACACTCTCAGTCGGGGTCTTCTAGACCGAAAACGGATCTGCGGACCGTTATTTTGTCTAAGAGGACCTCGGCTAAACGGTCCTACCATTGTCAGGTCCATGAGGGTAGCCCCAATGGCGAGGAAAGGATAACACCTCCGTATACGGTGCCCAATCCTCCTCAGTGCCCTCAAGGAGGTTCATTGATACCCCTGCCACCATCGGTGCTTCAGGGCTCAGTGAGCTCAGACAAGCGAATTCCCAGCTGCCGCCCACCAACGGTACGGCACGGGAGAGCTCGACCCCTAAAGTGAAGGGGCTACAGCAGTCAGGTCGGTTGTTCCCTGCCGGTCATCCGCTTCAGGGCACCGAACTGGCTCCTCTAATAACACCAGAGGCCAGCCTCAAGAGGCTGGTTCCCTTAGTAGATTTTTTGGCAGCGTGGAAACTTCTAGCAAATATCTCAAAATGGGTCTTGCAGATTGTAGAGTAAGGTTACAGAATCTAGTTCGGTTCTCGTCCGCCTCGTTTCAACGGGGTCAGCCCCACACTAGTGGGCCCCCGAGCAGGCCCTGGTAATGGAACAAGAAGTAGATACTGTCTTGAGGAAGGGGACCATAGGACGTGTTCCTCCTCTCTCTCTCTCTCGAGAGAGAGAGAGCATCCGGGTTTTACAGTCGTTACTTCATCGTTCCGAAGAAGGAGGGGGGGTTGCGTCTGGATGTAGAGTCTCCATTTTTTATTCGCATGCGTCGTACTAGACACCACAGCGATACTCTTCAGGAACGCTGAGCTGTTTCGGTTCAAGATGCTCAATATCAATAGTACCTCCCACGATAGTTATGCCACCAATTCCACAGTTGAGGTCCTCTTCTGTGTTCCTTGTGCCTCACGAGTTTGGAGATTCTCAAAGACACTTATTTCAATTGTTTGTTCCATTCCTTTCCCTCACACTGGAGTTCCTTGAGTGTTTGCTTTCGGGGTTTGAATAGAATACCAAAATTGAGGTCTCCTTACCTTTGCCTGTCCCTCTCACCCCGTACTTTCACGAAGTTTGTGGATGCTGCTCTGGCTCCTTTGTGACTCCAGGGCGTCCGCATACTCGATTACATCGACGATTGGTTGATATTAACTCGATCGTTGCAGTTGGCGGCTCGGCATCGAGATGTCGTCCTCGCCGATATGAGAGAGCTGGGGTTAAGACTAAACGCCAAGAAGAGTGTACTTTCTCCACTACAGAGAACCACTTATTTAGGCGTGGTGTGGGATTCTACCACGATGCAGGCACGTTTGTCTCCTGCAGGCACTTTGTCTTCGAGTCAATCCTCACGACAGTCAAGAGAGTAAGAGAAGGCCAGTCACTCACTGTCAAACAGTTTCAGAGGCTGTTGAGTTTGATGGCAGCGGCGTCCAACGGGATGCCTTTTGGCCTGCTGTACATGAGACCCTTGCCGTGGTGGCTCAGAACCAAAGGATTTTCACCGAGGGGGAATCCGCTTTGCATGATAAAGGTCACGCGGCGATGCTTACGTGCCTTGGACATGTGGAAGAAACGTTGGTTCCTAGTTCAAGGCCCAATGTTAGGGGCTCCTTGTCGTCGCGTAACGCTAACGACGGATGCCTCTCTCACAGGCTGGGGAGCGGTCATGAGTGGCCGCTCTGCCCAGGGTCTGTGGGAAGGCCATCATCTCTTTTGGCACATCAACTGCCTGGAGATGCTGGCTGTGTTTCAAGCTCTGACACACTTCCTTCCAGACCTAAGGGGACATTGTGTGCTTGTCCGCACAGATAACACATCGGTGGTCTCCTACATCAATCGGCAGGGGGGTCTGCGTTCGCGCCCCTTGTACAAGCTGGCGCACCAGATCCTTCTGTGGGCTCAGGGGAAGCTCCTCTCGCTAAGAGCAGTTTACATCCCTGGGTATCTCAATCAGGGGGCAGATACCCTGTCGAGACAGGGGCTGAGGCCCGAGGAGTGGAGACTCCACCCAGAGGTGGTGGAGCTCCTATGGAGGGAATTTGGCCAGGCGAAAGTGGATCTATTTGCGTCGCAGGAAACGACACACTGCCCGCTCTGGTTCTCCCTCATGCATCCAGCTCCATTGGGGCTGGATGCCATGGTACAGACGTGGCCGAGGCTTCGCCTGTACGCTTTTCCCCCGATTGCTCTGCTCCCAGGAGTTCTAGAGAGAGCGCGTCGGGACGGGGTCCATCTATTGCTAGTAGCCCCATTCTGGCCGGCCCGAGTATGGTTCTCGGACATGGTGTCCCTCCTCGAAGGCTCTCCGCTGGAGATTCCGATCAGAAAGGACCTCCTCTCTCAGGCGGGGGGAGCCATTCTTCACCCCCACCCGGAGTTATGGAAGTTGTGGGCATGGCCCCTGAGGGGGCACAACTCCTAGCATCTGGTCTCTCAACTGAGGTTGTTGAGACTATACACCAGTCGAGAACTCCCGTCACTAGGAAACAGTACGCCTTAAAGTGGAAGCTTTTCACTTCATGGTGCGGACAGCGACTGCAAGACCCAGTCAAATGCCCAATTGGTACAGTTCTGGAGTTTCTGCAGGAGCGATTCTCCGCAGGGTTATCACCCTCCACTCTGAAGGTATAAATGGCGGCCTTAGCTGCTTACCATGCACTTCTGGGTGGTCAATCATTGGGAAGAAACCCACTTATCACTCGTTTCCTCCATGACACCCTGAGGCTGAGGCCGGTACAGCACACATGGGACCTGGCTGTGGTTCTGGAGGGCTTATGCAATGCCCCCTTTGAACCCATAGAAGAAGTTTCAGTCAAGTTGCTCACGCTCAAGACTATCTTTCTCCTCGCTATTTCCTCACTTAAAAGCATCGGGGACCTTCAGGCACTTTCTGTTTCATGCCTGGAATTTGCTCCAGGCATGGTTAGGGCATTCCTTTACCCGAGGGTCGGGTATGTCCCTAAGGTGCCCACTTCTTCACCAGGGACCATAGTACTTCAGGCATTCTGTCCTACTCCGTTCCAGGAAGTAGGCCAAGAAAGGCTTAATCTGCTCTGTCCAGTTAGAGCACTGGACGCTTACGCACACAGAGCTGCCCCGTGGCGTAAGGCAGATCAGCTGTTTGTTTGCTTTGGTCCGCCAAAGAAAGGATCTCCGGCGACCAAGCAGACTATGAGTGGGAGGACATTTGTGCTGCGGCGGGCTGGTCCTCTCCACACACTTTTGTCTGCTTTTACAACCTAGACCTGGCATCTACCCCAGGTTCCCAAGTTCTCTCTTCGTGATGTGCTCATAAGATACACATACAGGCAGGGACTTGGTAGTATGGCACAGTGGGTATTCTCGTTCCCAAAGCGAATCTCGACGCAGCTCGAGTTCCTGAAGGGGAACGTCTCTAGGTTATGTATGTAACCATGGTTCCCCGAGGGAACGAGACGCTGCGTCTCTTTGCCATACTCCCTGCATCCCTCCAGGCGCTACTTCATCGAAGCTAACTTGCGCTCTGCCAGATGCGGTTTTATACTTCCTGGCACTCACGTCACCCCGTTCGTGACGTCTCGCTGCTCCATTGGACTGATTTTACACGTGCTTTAGAACGCGGTCACGCAGGAGCATTCCCAAAGCGAATCTTGATGCAGCGTCTCGTTCCCTCGGGGAACCATGGTTACATACCCCACCCCCACTAACCTACGAGCCCCGCTTCACTTTATTTGGTATATCGGTATTATTATTACACTACAACAGTCACCCAAAGCATTTCGCTGCTCCCAAAAACCATCAATGAGAGCGAGTTTGAGAAAGCTGACTGGGTAGCGTCTGGACCAATCAAACACACAATATATATTTTGTTAGCTATATTTAACAAATACTCTGTAACACCCCTCAGTTAACAAGCCATATGAGGACCTATGGACCCTTCCCCCGAAATGCGTAACACCCCAGGAAAGCCGAACAGGCCCCTGGTCCCCATGGCAACTAATGCTGATATCACTGGTTTTATGACCCACAGGAATGTGAGTATGGAAAATCACTACCTTTTTATAGGAAGAGACACAATGCACAGTAGAAATGGACTTTTCTCTAATTAATCCATAGGCAAACCTTTCTTTGAATGAACACACATATCCTTCAGGTAAATAGTGTATTGTTGTCTTTGAGATTGTATACTGTTTTATGGAGGCTTGTGATGGAAACACTCATTCCTGTCATCTTACCTATATGTAATCCTACCATGTTTAGTATCTATGAATTCGCCTTCTGATGATCTAAACAAGCGTGTATATTATATGTTGGTACATAGGCAGTATATATTAGTGTCCTGAGAATCTTTATTAATTTCGATTCAAGTTCCATATGCAAATTACCATGCTTTCACACAAAGGGTCATAAAAATCCCCAGTATGTCCAACCTCCCGCTTGGGACGTCAGCCTTTCTCATTGGACAAGCCCATTTTGAGAGGCGGGAAACTTCCGAGACCTTAAAGGCCCCACATCAGTGACCCGCCCAGAGTCGGTGGTTTGGTTGAATTCTGAGAAGATGAAAATGTGAGCTCCAATGCTCCAGGAAACTCTAAGTACGTGCCAGGCCTCGGCCTTGACTTTTCATTCACCAAAGATTCTCTGACTCAAAACTGGTTCATTTCATCGACCCAAATTCAGCAAAGATCAACTGGAAACTTCAGATTGCATCAAGCCTCTTTCAGACAGACGAGACGTGCAAGAATCAAACTTAGTCTTATTAATTGATACATTAGGTATCATTTGCACCTTTTTACAAAGTTGTGTTTGAACTAAGAATCTGATGTTTCCTTCAGGCTGTAAATCTGCTGAATATGCAAATGGTTCCATAACTTCATTCCTTAGTTCTCTCCTTTTTACTGCCTAAACACCACAACCTCCTTTTCTATACCAAAACTGTGATGCGGGTGTGTGTGTGTGTGTGTGTGTGTGTGTGTATGTGTATGTTAGACCAGTTTAAGTGTCTATGTAGTTCAGTAATACCGTTTCAGTGTTTATGTAGTTAATAAAGTCTTACTTGTATCACACTTGACGTTGTTCATTGTTTGCTCATAACTGGAGTCACATAATCATGCAGATTTATGCTACAAGCTCGGTGTAGAATTGTACAGTAAGAAAAGTGATTCCCCCCCCCCCCCCCCCCCCTCCAACTATGGCAGAACGTTCTTAGATGACCAGACCTGAGAGGTCAAGTGAAATATCGTACAGGGCCTAAGATTTATAATTAATGTGTATAACTGTTATGATTAAGTATTCATATGGCACAAACACGAGCTGATCGCCCCCCTCCCACTGGGTACCATGTGTCAAAAAACATCCTTTTGAGGACCAATGCATAACCTCCAAATATGCGCTCGCTCTCATATGCACGGGGTTTAATTATTTTTATTTTTTTTCTCTTAGGCTCGCAGAGGCTGCTTTTATTTGATCAAAAACAGGAAAAACAGTAATATAGTGAAATATTATAATAATTTAAAATAACAATTTTCCATTTTATCTGGAACTCCTTCAGAAATCATGTAATATGTTGATTGGTGCTAAAATGCACACAATGTTTCAAATGGTTGTGCTGCTTAATATTTTTGTGGAAACTGTTTTTTTTTCAGGATTTTTTGATGAATAGCATTTATTTGAAATATAAATCTATCATTATAAATGTCCTTGATACCACTTTTGACCAATTTAATCTATCCTTGCTAAATAAAAGTATTAATCTATAAATCTAAATAATTCCACTTTTGACGAGTTTAATGTATCATTGCTGAATAAAAAGTATTTTAAAAAACGTTTACATTATAGTGTAATTGAATGTTTTAAAGAAAATGTTCAATTAAATTGAATTACATAATTGAATTATTATAATTATTTTAGTTGTGATAGGACGGTATGCCAGTTATTGAGCTCATGTAAAAGCAAAAGTTTTTGGTTAACTAATGTGATTAGTAGAAATTCGCTATTAACAGTCAACTATGATTAATTTATTCAAGTGAGCGAACGTTTCGGTTACACTTTATTTTAAGGTGTCCTTGTTACAGTGTAATTATACATTTAAGTACTGAGGAATATTAATTAACTACTTGTACTTACTACATGGCTAGGGTTAGGATTAGGGTTTGGCTTAGGGTTAGGTAACATGAGTAACAAAGACACTTTAAAATAAAGTGTTACCAAAGTTTCTTATGATAAGGAAGTTACTGAGATAGAGTGAGTAGTATTTGTTTGGTTATGTGACATGATTCAACATGGCTGCCCTGTGTAAACGCCATTGGCCTTTATTGGCTACTAATACACTATTTATACTTAAAAAAACACACTGTTAATTTATTTACTTTTTAATTAAGAAAAAAACTATGTGCATCTTTTAAGAATTTGAGACAAAAAAATATAAAAGATTGAGAGAGATTACAAAGTCAAGAGGAGATGTTGGGAAAAAAGATGGTGAGTATGAATAGTGGAAGTCTGCACAGGTGGCTTTAAAGGCCTCAGGCCCAGTGGGGGTCTCCCCTGTTTCACTCTGTGCACAGGTGTTTATTAGCACATAGGAACTGCCATATGTCCCAGCATGCAACACAGCCTCAGGGTGTACAATCAGCCCTCACACCCATAATCATCAGCAACCCTGGCAGCACTCTCTCTCTCTCTCTCTCTCTCTCTTACTCACTCACTCTGTCTCATGAGAGATCAAGTGGGGCAGCAAAGCATTTTGTAAATGTTTTCTTCCTTCGCTTGGTTTGACCCCAATAGTTCATTTCACTATATCAACATCCCTAATGCACTCCAATGCATGGATATTTGGGTCATTGATATATAAGACTGTCCAGGATTAAGAAAATGGAAAACTTTAAAAAAGTTAGTGGAACACATGTGGAAAGTTGTTAGCATTTTAAAGGTGTTAAGTTTAAAATGTTCAAATTTCCTTGTTTAAAAAAAAAAAGTTAATGAATTTATAAATACAATACGTTTTGATGTAGCTGCACCACATGATATTTTACAACTAAAATCTCAATGTCTTGGCATAAAAAAATGTCAAATTATTATTATTATTTTCTGTATTAAAATCATGTATGAATTGCACTTGAATGTATTGTTGAATAAATTAATAGATAGGACAAAAATGTTTAAAAAAAATTAATTTAACACCCAAAGTTATTAGATTTTTTTACATTTTAAATACATTTTTAAATTGAATCTCGATGACTGATTGAAGCTCAATCATATGTTTCAAAAATGATGAATTCATAAATATTACAGTTACATCAATACATTTGAGGAATAGCACAATATGACATTTTACAACCTGAAACCTTGCCTTATCATAAAAATGTTAAATGATACTTTTTTTCCCTGTATTCAAATCACTGCATGCATGAATTGCACTTTAATGCATTTTTGAATCAATTAATAGATAAAACAAAAGTAAGCATCACCTCATTGACTCATAAGCAGATATGAAATATATAATGGGAGTGAAGCAGAGAAAGAAAACATATAATAACACAATTTAGATCGCAAATCTTTGTGTAACAGATATCAAATGCCTTCCCATTTCTAGTCTTTCACAAGGCAGACGGCAGGGATGGAAATGTTTTGCACCTGGTCAGTATGAGAGAAAACCATTGTCATTTTAACAGCCCCCCCACTCAGGCAGGCATGTGAATGATTGGGCATTGAATACATACTGGTTGGGGGGGAGATGGTGGGAAACCAGCGAGCGGTGCCTGTTTGAAGTGGGCATATGGTTGCTGCATTTGCATTTAATGCCCTTCAGATTACGAGCGTTAACTCGTGCTAAACACCTCGCTCGGTTGGGGCTAATTTGATGAGGTCATGCTGTGACCTTGTGACCCCTATACCCCGATGTCCTGTAAGTGAAAGCAGCTGGGTGCAGATCAGGAGAGATTTGCACGTGTGTACACACACACACACATCACATGCAACCTGTTCTCATCTTTATTCTGGCCCTTAGTTTATAATGGTCACCGAAAAATATGTAAACCCTTTCACAAAGTATAGAACATACAATGCTGAATATGGTCAAAATTAATATGGCATCTGTAAAGGTTTTTACAAATATTTAGATTTTAAAACTGACATGGCTCTTGAATGAACTAAATTGTGATGTTTATTTTTTAAAGGAAGTGCTCTATTACTTACCTTACCAGAACAAACGGAAGAAAGCGAGGCAGGTCAAGGAAATATAGTGGGGTTCAAAACTTTGAGACTACACTGATTTTAAAATTTTTATTTAAACTGAAATAAACAGAAGGTTTATTGTTATAAAAAAATTAAACAAAGAGAAATAAAATAATATATATTTAGAATATTTAATATTAATGTGGGCACATTTGCAACCATATGCACACATGAGCTACTCTTTGGATCGTTATCATTTTTATTTTTTTAAATAAAAAGTTTTACACAATCAAGTGTTATCTCCCCAAATATCATGATAATCCTGAAATTCACACAGTTTTCAGTTTAACATGTCACTTAAAGTGTTCATGCTGAATAATATAATTTGTAAATAATTTACAAATGTTAAAAAAACAAAACTATTTTACTAATATTATACTATATTTTTATTTGATCAATTTTTTCCATTAAAATATTTGCAAAAAAAAAAAAAAGATTTTGCTAAGTAAAAGCATTTTTGCATCTGGGCTCAGATATTTAGACCCTCACTGTATTTCTTCTCATACAACTCAAGCAGATTTGTAGTAAGAATTTGAATGTACTTGCTGCATGGTGCAAATAACGCTACTTGAATTTTAATTCTAGAACTTCCAGGCGTTTTATTCCAAAAGCATTCCAACATGCACTCACAGCACACACATTATGACCACCGAAACGCACATATACACATATTGCAGGCACACAAGTAGCTTTCATTGTGTTTTAGTGAAAGGGGGCGTCGATACGCTGTGACTGAGCCTCTCCATTGAAACGGGGCACAGTGAAGAGGAGCGCACAGGTCTGTTCAGTACAGTCTGAGAGCTTGGTTTAGCTAACCTCCAAGGCCACAACAGCAAGGGGGCCTCTGGAGAGCCTCTCTTATGTCAAAAGAGGGGGAAAGCCGCTCAGCTTTTAAGACATCGCTTGGCCTTTTGATCAGTTCACAAGTTACAGTCGGAAACTGAGGCCTTTTTTGATGCAAATGGCCGCTCATCAAAAGCAGCACCGAAAAACATCTCTTTCTTTGGGACGGTAATGGGTCTCGCTCTCGTTCTGGGAAATCACACAGCCAAGGACTGTATAAAGTGTCCACTCAGAGTGCTGAAAAGCAGTCGGCTGCACAGGTGTGGACATTGTAGGCCTACACGTCTTCCTGCTACGATATCCGAGTCACACACACTCGCAATTAAAGGATTACGGTTCAAATGATTAGGAGCGCAATGCTGGACAACACACCGCTAATTTGTTCCCAGCCCCCTGTTTATGGATCAGTAAGCCAAATAGTAATGAAGTTTAAATGTAATTTGAGTGTTATTATGGTGCAGTAGTGATGAATTAAAAGGGGCTTTGCAATAAACGTGAGGGAGATATAATAGCAGTTAGTTATAATGTAGAGCAATTTTTCATATTAATGAAGATAATTGCTCGTCAACAGCTTGGGCATTTGATCTCTCCGTTCAAATGGAACAAGCACAACTTTGGAGAAAATACTGAATATTAAAGGGATTGTTCAACTGAAAATGAAATTTCTTTACACACCCTCATGTTGTTCAAAATCATTTTTTGACCTTTCTTTATTCTGCAGAACACAAAAGAAGATATTTTGAAAAATGTATAATCTCTTTTGTCCATATTCTTCAAATCAATGGAATGCAAAACTCAGAAGTTCTAAAAAACACATATACTACTGGACAAACATTTGGAATAATAAAGATTTTTTTATGTTTTTGAAAGAAGTTTCTTATCATCGTTCTTATCATCATCAGAAGTTTCTTATTATCAATTTCTATCGGTTAGTTACTGATTAGTTGATAATTTTAATGTGATAAATTGATTGTATGTATATACATTTATGATAAATTATTATTAGTGCTCATTATTTCATGGTTCTTATGATCAATGTTTCGCAAATTTGTGGAAACTGTGATACATTAAATGAAGAGGAAGTGAATAGAAAAAAAACAGGAAACACACACACACACACACCACATATACACTAAAAAAATGCTGGGTTATTTTTTTGTAACCCAAATGCTGGGTTCAGGTTGTTGGGTTATTTTATTGGGTTATTTTTACCAGATTGATGGGTCATTGAACGCTGGGTATTTTTATACTACCGCTGATGGGTGGAGCTTGGTCTCCGTTGCAGGGTTGACAGTGTTGCCAGACGTACGATAATTATCGTATTTGTACGATAATTTTGACCTCTGTACGATGTACGATCAATAATGAAAAAAATCCCATAATGTACGATCATTTCGAAATTTCAGAACGTGTTTTTTCCAAAGTCAACCTCATCAAAACAAAGCCATGAAATCAGCTCTTTACAGACGCTCTAAATGGGTTGGTGCACACCTCATGACCCTCAACATCTGGCAACAGGCAGGATTCCAGAGATGACAGCGACTCAGAGGTGGAGTTTGGACCTTCCCACAAGGTACGCCTATGGCCCTATGATTTCCACGATGCAGAAAACATGGACGGAATCGTGTTTTCGGAATCCAGTCAACGGAATTTGTCAAAGTTTGGATGAATTATTCAAAGGAAGGTCATTACACTTAAATCGTGATATGGACTAGTATCTGTAAATATTAAGCCGCAAAAAGGCTATTTAAATATAAATCCTGCATGTTCTGTGTCTGTCTGAATCATAGTCTATGGTCTGAATGAATGTCACGCGGTTTTGTTTACTACACACATATGCTCCCTGTGATTTCAGCATCTGCCTTCTCACTAAATAGGACATAAATACATGAACAACATCAAAAATGTATAGTTTCTGCCAGAAATGTATTACTAGTGTCAGCAGAATGTACCATCACACCACTATACTTAAACTTTTAAGGAATAATCACAATATTTCTTCCATGTTTTAATTTTAATTGTAAATCCCCTTTGTTTGCCAAAAAATAAAATGGTTTAATTTTCATTAATTAAAAGATCAATTAAATTAATGTGTTATGCCTTCATTCGATAACCAGAAAAATTAAAATATCCAAATTGGTGAACTCTTTCGGGGAAATAAAGGTTTGTATACATTTTATTTCATTTATAAAGTCTTTAATGTGGTGAAAATTATATTATTTTATGCAACGCAACATAAGGACGAGGTCTCAGTCAGCTGTGTCAGCAGCATTTTGCATGATGGAAAAGCCTTTTGGCTTGCATAACATAAATAGATTTTATTCGTTATAATATTGAGTGTAATTTAATTTGATGTTAAAATATGTTCTCTAATCTCAGTACTGTTTGTTTTTGGGCAGGTTTTGGAGTCAGTCAGGGCATCTCTCAGCTACGAGTGAAACGCGAGGCCGCGGTCTAAAGTTCGCAGTTCCCCCGCAAACAGCAGCCCTTCACCGGCACGAGAATTAGCACTATTTACTAGCACTAGCGATTACAGAGAACAGTTGAATACACTTAAATTAAAATGCTACTTCTAAATGTGCCTTTTTTATTTCTAAAATGCTTGTTAAACGAGTTTAAATGTATGTAATATTGTAAACTATGCTGTATTCACCCAAATAAATTCAATTTGTCTTGGATTTGTCCATGGGTGTTCTTGCGGAATAATAAATGTTCATCTTTTGATTATTGCTGTTGCCTATAGTAATTCTGTATGTGATTTTTACTCACAGTATTTTATCCAGTATTTACCCAGGTTGCCAAATAACCAAAGTTGGGTTGTTTTTAACCCAGCATTTTTTAGAGTGTATTTATACATATATATGAATATATATACATAAGGGTTAGTAAATAACGCCATTTATGGGAGAACTCTCCCTTTAAATCACCATCAGTGTGTTTTATGTCTATCACTATGGAAGGTCAAGTTGTAGGAATTCATTACCAGTTGTTTCTCTTTTATTTCAAAAGGACATGAAACGTGACACTTTTATATACTTATAAATCAGACCTCCTTTGGCATCGCTGAGCGTTCTCCTGTCTGTTGTGGGATCGGGAGCTCTCCCAAAGCATATCATTATGTGCCGTTAAAGAATATGGTGACAGAGATTGCGGAGAGGACAGGGAGGGGCTAAACTAAACTCCACTCAAGGTCATGTTCTCCGACAATGGCACTACTAATCCTTCGCCCACTCAGACGCAATTGGACCCACACCCCGCCGCTCCGAGGAAGAGTACGGGGCCCAGTCTCCTCTTCCTCACCCCGTGTATTAGGCTTCCAAGAGCGGCCGGATAATCTACCAATTAGCAGCAATTGTGGCGGAGGGTTTTAATGTGGGGTTCTGTATTTTTTAAATACCGTTTAATTTTTCCTCTCTCTGGCACAATCGTGATTGTCAGCACTCTCTCTGGCTCCCCCATTTAAAATAAAAGAGTCCGCAGCTTAATTTGGCATTAAAGACCATAGAATGTGCACAGCCAGCGATGTAATTGTCAGTCAGAGCCGGGGCGAGAGAAAAAGAGAGACTGAAGGGAGAAAATCATTTTAAAAGGGAGCCGGTGTGAAGGACTTGTTTGAACAGGCCTAATGCCTGCCAGAGTATCAGTGGAAGAAGCCGCATTGTGCCCAGATAACACGGTGCCCCAACGTTTCACCCCCTGTGGTCCACCGAGTTGGTGTGTTTGGATTAGGACAGCCCATTACATTAGCCTAATAATGGGATAAGGCCAACTTAGCAACACACTGCGCAAGAACACCAGGCAACATCAGCACAACTCGTACGCTACGAGCTCATGAGCTTGTGGTCGATGGGAAACGTAATGGAAAACTGAGCCGTTTCAATAGAACTGTAATTCTGTTTGGGTGGTAAAACGGGTGGAGCACCATCTTCGTGAGAATTGTGTTTGCGCTAAACATTCAAAAAACAACCTGTTGGTGGGGTTGTAAAACAGCTTTTACCAAACGCTTCAGTGATTATAGTGCTGAAATTATTATAATTAGTCGACTATGTGGGTATTTCCATCGTAGGGAACTGAGCCAACATTGCATGCAGTTCTTTAATTTAGTGATGAATGTTATGTACAAAACCTATTTTTTAGGCAAGCAGGTTGTCAAGGGACAGATTACAAAATCAATGTCATTAAAGAGGCTTGTCTGCGAGTGAATATAGGTCACAGGATGAACATGGGTGTTTTAGTAAAACAGCAATTTTGTCACTGAAAAGACCAGTCATAATAATACTTATAATTCACCTGAACAAATATAGTTCAACAACTGGACAAACAACAAGCGCTACTCTACACTGCTCAAAACTCGCGTTTGAATCGTCAGTGGCAAATTCTTTAAATATAAAAAAGTAATTCCGGCGGGAGTCAGAAGCTGAAAGACTGTCCTTGCAAAGTTGGACCTGCCCCACTTTAAAGAAACAGACACCGGCATTGTAGGCTACTCTCACAGGAAACAGTCCTCATTCTCCACAAAATGTGTTGCACACATCTGAATATTTGGGTTGAACTGTTCTGGAACAGTGTTGTAAATACAACTTAACCACTGATTTCTAGTCGTGTCCTCTTTTGGAAGGCCAAACAAAACACAGCGTCACACACGGTGGGCTAGAGTGAGCGGCAGCCGGCAGCCTAGAGTGAGGAACGGCCGGCGGGCTTGAGAATGGTGCGGCCGGTGGGCTTGGGGCAACACATGTGACAACCAGAGGCGGACTCCGCTTTGTCCACGGTGAAAGCCGATGCGGCGATCCACAGCACGATGTTGTTGTATTTCCTCAGCGACCAGCACGGATCAGCTCCAGGCATGACGAAGCGATATCATCCTCTTTTGGAAGGCCAAACAAAGTAGTTTCGTTTTCACAACAAAACACTTGCACAGCATCTCCACAACATGGCAGCAGCTGCAACAACAATACTACAGCAAGAATAAAAGTTACACCTTCTTTCTTTGCGTGAACATTTGGGTGGTGTTATGCAAATCTTTCCACATGGTGACGTAGACATGTGGGGGCGTGTTAGAACGAGCTGTTTTAGGTAGGCGTGGTTGACTCTTAACTTTTATAAAAAGAATATCTCTTTGGATTTGAGACCTTAGTCTTTGCAACTTTACAGATTTCTTTATGCACCAAGAGCTTGTAACAATCCAAAGAGAAAGGAAAAATTTAAATCGCATCATATGACCCCTTTAATATAAGAAATATATTAAACTGAAGTCATACCGCACTTTTATGGCTTTAAAAAAACAGCACATAGCAGCACATCTGAGCTGCATTTTTCTCAGGTAGAGCCAAAGGCAGCCAAGAGGCCAGTAATTAGTTGTCATCCCTGCTTGCCTTTATAGTGCTAATTTGGGGTCAGGCTGTAGGGTGTAAAGGTTACGGCCACAGCTGGCTGTCTCAACGTGTCCACGGCGGCTGTTTGTCTATTGCTGGAGTGAAAACAATCCGCTGGCTGTTCCCTCTGGTCGGCATTGTGACCTTGCCCTTGGCCACGCTGGTGATGGCAGCTGGTGTCAAGGAGAACAACGCTAGAGTTCCTGGGACCTCTGTCCTCCGCTTTACTCCGTGGGCTCCTCTCACAGGTGCGTGGCGATCGGTGGGGGAGATTGGGGAGTGTTCCTTCAAGAGACATCCCAACTTCTTCTACACTTGTTTAGCTCATAATCAAAACACTGAAGGCTAGAGCTTATCTCTCCTTCAATCTTCTAAATCTAACCTTGGCTCTTCAAATAACAGTCTGATCCTTTTACTAATGGCTAACCCTTTCCCGGAGGGTTCATCTTCAGGTCCCAATGTAATAACATGGTGGAAGTGCATAACTCTGAGGGAGCTTACTGACCAGCTTTTAAGGGCATCAGCTTCAAAGCTGGAGTACCTGAACTAAAGTTTAAGTTAAATTAGACTTGCTTTTGCCAGAGGGCAAGATTAACCCAAAATTATAATAACAAATGCCACTTTGCGCACGTCACGCCACACAGTTGAAGTGAGAGTTCCAGGCGAGACAATGGGACACCCTCATCCTTGCTGTTTGATAGCCGTTTCCTTACTTGCTTCATTTTGTTTGGGTAAACAATGCCAACCTGGTGTCCACCTGCTTTGGACCAGTTGAGAAATTGACATTTCCTGAAAAGCTCCATGAACTTTGACCTTTGAGGGGCAGGAAAAGGGGTGCGGTGTGGTGATGCCCTCCTGTGTGGCCAACTACCATTTAACCCCCTAATTATTACAAGGCAGCTCCTGGCGCTCTAGTACTTGGTTTCCGGAAATCACTCTTAAACAATCAAGTAAACGCACATGCATGGAATTCACCATGCCTTTGGGCTTGGCATAAACAGTGTAGCCTGAAACAGTCATCTGGTGGTGCTCAAAAAGGAGGAAAAGCTTCATCTAAACACTTTTCTAGAAGTGAGACATGTTATCAAGAATCTGATTAGTAAGTGAAATGGATCAAATAACTTAAAACCAAATAACTGAAATACAGTTGATTGCAGTTCTAAACAAGAACCCGTATCGAATGATTTCAATGGTCACGCTACTCAGGAAGTCACAATAAACTTCTTAAAGCATGATACTCATTTAAAAAGGGAATTAATATGATAAGATGGGATGTAGAAGCAGGTAGAAGTCTGAATGATGAATGAAGGTGAGGAAGAATGAAGAATATTTTTTCACAAGCAGCTGGAATTATATAATGTCCAGTGCTTTTTGCAAGGCTTTTGAACTTTATTTTGGCTTTGCTGTCACTGTAAGGAAGCAAAAATGATTCCTGATATGATAATTGAGTCATCATAAGTTCACACACTATGAATCTTCACACACAAGCTTTGAGAGTTCATTCATCAAAGTTCTTCAGTAAAAACTAAAAAAACTTGATAACCGCTACATAATTATTTAATAGTCTTTGCCAGAGCTGGCAAGTGTTTCAGCTTCACACATTGATTTTTAGCCACGTGATCACAGCTTAATTCATTCATACTCCCTGACCAGTGTCTGCTACGCAAATATCCAACACAACGCAAACAGAATTTCCAAGATGTGCTTTGTCAAAATCATAGATACTCATTCTGTGCCAGTAAGTAATTTAAACACAATAAACATTTGAATTCATGTAGATACATCTAACTACTCTTCAAAATGTTTGACATGTCAACGAAGCAAAAGTGTATAAACATGTTAGGACTTTAATTAGTAAATGATGACTAATGCGTATTAGTCACTGTTTATTAGAAATGTCACAGGAATTTTAAATGGGCTGAAAGGAAGCAGTATATCAGGAGAGGGAGATGGTCTGTCTGTCCAGATGATTTGCAGACGCTTTATTAGCATACAGTGCAAGTTCCTCTGGAGGACATAGCACTTGTTTTTCTTCATTCTCTGTGTTTTCTTTTTCTTTCTTGCCCCTGTGTTAAGGTTTATCAAAGAGTTAGGCTTCCTGTGATATATCATTTTACCACTAAAGATTTTTGTACAAACATGGAACGCAAACACATGCGAGAGACTAATGCCTTGAAATATGTTTCACATAAGCACTTGTGTTTATAATCTTAAAGTGCACTTTCCACTTAAGATGGGCTGTGAATATGCTGTAGCAAAATGTAAATGAACCAGCACTTCAGCAAAAATATTGTATGGACGTATGAGCAATGACCCTATGACAAACATTAACAAACAACAAGGGAAACTCATAAATGCACACCTTTTTCATATAATTACATATATATTTTATCTTATACAAATACATCTAAATCTATAGTAATTGTATTCCCAAGTATAAATATTTATAGGGTAGTAGACAATTATATATTTATTAGTATTGTTTAATATGTAAGGTTTATAATTTTCACTTTTAGTGGAAAATAAATGCATACACATTCTTATTATTGAAATTGTTTTTATACTTTATTGTTTGCACCAATACTACTACTACTACTACTAATAATAATATAGTTATTATATTTATTATCATTGTATATGCTATTGCTAAGGTTTTGTGAGCGGTAGTAGTTTAATTTATCATAATTAGCAGTAGTAGTAGTAGTAGTAGTAATAGTAGAATTATTAATAAATATAAGGCGTATGCTATATTTGGTTGAGTAAATGTTCATTTATTTCAGTTTCCCCCGGTGCACCCTTGCCACACTTCAGGTTTTCCACTGACTTTTAGCCGCGGCCTTAGACGCATGTGAGCTTAGAGTGTTCCTCAGCGCTTCTGAGATAGCGACCTCGGCCTGATTGCTTCTCAGGATCAGAGCGAAAAGCAGCAGCCAGTCGAGCTTCGCTCAGTCCCGCTAAGCTAACCACACAAACTGCCAGATCAGAGGTGTCTCCAGCAGCCCTGGATTACACAGGAGGCCAAATTATATTTCACTTCATCTACTTTGTTTATTTCTTCCTCTTCTCTTTATCTGCCCTCTCCAACCTGCCGCTTCCAATCCGATCCTCCTTTCCTGTGCCACTACTGCCCCAAAACTCAGGTGTTATTTTTCAAAAGGGGATCTTGGGAGAGTCGGAGTTTAGTGATGTAATGAAACAACAGCCAGATTCCAGGCAAGCTTTTAGCACCAGCAGATTGGGTGGGGAGAAAGTTCTGAAGAGACTCCAAGGTCAATTGTTGTGGGAACCGACACTATTGCCAGAATGAAAATGGAAACGGAGAACATATCAAAGGCTGCTACCTCCACGGAGGCTGGATTCAAACTCTTGCTTTCACCTCTCTCAACGGACACTAGGATCATATGTCTGCTGCATGTTGATGGAGGTCTTGTAATGTATATGTGGCATAACTGGGGGCTTTAATGCATTTAAAAATAAGTTTGCATCTACCGCATTTAATCCAATGTGAAATTGGACACTTGTTTCCAAATACTAAATTAAAATGTAATTGAAATTTATGTAACCACATAAGTTAAAATAAACAGATGAATGTGGTATTCTTCACAATCCAAAAATAATTCTGAGCATGTGAATTCTTTCCCCTAAAGGAATAAAAGAGAAAGAGATTAATGGAAGATGAAGAAGTTAGGTATATTTTGGTCGCTAAACATATTACTTTTTTTATTATTAATACTATTTGCAATTAATTGTAGTAATAAATCTAGTTATACATTACATTTATAACCAATATGGAAAATCTTGATCAATTGCTTTTTCTTGTTTTCTTGTAGTTGCAACTGAATAAAATAAAATAACAATTGAGTATATTAGACAACCTGCCTCCATATGCTGCTAAATCTTTTTTTTTTACATTTTAAAACTTCCAAAACAATCCATTGATCTCAGCTAGTTTAAAAAGTCTTGGCAGAAGCAGAGACACAAGCATTTGGTGTGTGAAAGTGTTTTTTTTTTTTAAATGTCTTGCTTTGTGAGGTACGATGAAGGTCAGACAAAAAAGAGTTTTTTTCTCTCTCTCTCACACTTTTTCTTTTTGTTTCCAGATGCAGACAAAGGCTTTAATAGATTACCATGTGCCATACCATGTTCTGTTTTATGTATTTTTTCTGTATATTTTACATGTCAATTATTTTATAGGTAAATATTATCACATTCAGTATTAATTTATAATATACTATGTAATTAAAATAAAATTATTTGATTGCCACATTTATAAAATGTACAAATACATACAAACCATATATAAATATTACATACTTTAAAAAATATTTACACTGTTTACATTAGAAAGTGTGAATCTTTCAAAGCAATGATGCTGCTAATATCAAAAGGAGAATGCTAAATGTGAACTATACCCACGCTGTCACGTAAAATGTGAGCCAGCACTCCATATCCCGCTTTCACCGGCCCCTGTCTTCCACCAGTTCCTGCCACCCCGGAGGTCAACGAGATTAGCCCGAGAACGTGAGAGGAAGCCTGGGATGGCCTGGTGTGGAGCCTCCCCTCGCTCTGCCTCCATCTCCTCTCCCTTGTGATTTAAATTCAATCGCTGAGTGCATCGGTGCGACACAGCCGCCATTAAAGCGGCGTGCTATTTACACATCATAAGCCAGTCTATTACATTGACATCCCGAGGAGCGCACTCCAGCCCCGCACGAACTCATCCTCGGCCCACAGCCGGGCCCCCTCTCTGTTTGCTCTGTGCTCCGGCATGCTGATTGGGCGATTTTGGAGTGATATGACATTCCACTACTGCAGGATGACGTGTTAGGTCATCTCTCTGAAGTAGTCAGGAGACATTCATTATTTTGGGCGAGAGAAAAATTCAGAAGAAAGGTCAACTAAGAGATGGGGATGGTGTAGGTTGATTTTAATAGAGGTGCCGGTCGGTGAGTGTTACACTTGAGCAGGGAATATGCTTCCCCCTTGATACTGTATATCCCACATTTACAATATATCCACACCATCTCATCCAAAAACAGTGTGTTTAAACTGTGGAAAGTGAGGGAAGCAAATGTTTGCTTTTATGTATTTTATTCGATATAACAGCACGATCGGTGTGACCGATTGCGCTGAGAACCACTACCAATTCGGACCTCGAAATGTTCCTCCACTGCACCACTAAAGACATTCAAAATATTTGAGCACTTACAATCAGATGGCTTGAACTGTGTGTGAGTGTGAGTATATTTGTGTGTGACTGATGTTTATATACTGGGCTGCCCTGAGGAGAGTGAACTCAAAGCGGCTTAACGTTGTGGAGTGAACCCTTGCTGAACTCAGAGCAGGTGGGGAAATATTCTCTGTCTCAGTGTGTCTCTTGTACTCCAGGACCTGCTTTAAATTTTCTAGTGATCAGTAGAGCTTCATCACTTTTCTTACTCACAGGCTCTGTGGTTAAATCTGGCTATGAAAACACAATCATGGAAATGACATGTATATGTAAAACATTCCTACTGTTGCACGAGCGCAGTAGTGAACAGCGTCATAGTTAATATTGCATTTATTATATAACTATATATGTTAAATATAGTTTATTTTATTTTTTTACGAATATGTTTTTCAGCAAGGAATAGATCGAAAGTGAGTAAATATAATGTAACGCATCAGTTCTATTTATCAAAGACTCCTGAAAAAAGTATCATGGTTTAAAACCAAAAAAAAGCACTTATTTTTTACTTATTTTTTTTTTTAACACTGATTATGTTTTTTGAGCAGCAATTCAGCATATTAACATGATTTCTGAAGGATCATGTGCCACTGAAGACTGGAGTAACGACTACGAAAAATCTCGATTGCCATCACAAGAATAAAAAAAAACTTAAAATATTTAAATTATGATTTTTTTTAATAATTCTATTAAAAATATTAGTTATTTTAAAATGTAATATTATTTCACAATATTACTGTTTTTACTTTTTGATCAAATAAATGCAGCCTTAGTGAGCATAAGAGACTTAAAACACTTAAAAATCTTACTGACCCCAAACTTTTGTATACACTGCAGTCTAAACATATATGTTGGGTTAGACAAATATACTTTGGGACATTTTTCTTATTTGTCTAAAAATACAAATATAAATTGTTACACTTTGTCTGTAAAGACCATCATCGCCTACAAATGCCTACATCAAGTTACATAGATGAAGCCCAAAAGACCTGTGATTAGTTTGGAAAGATTTTAATATTCATGAAGGATGGAAAGTCCACCCATGGAGAGAGTGTTTTGCTTTGGTTACATGATGACATTTTGGCTAGCTTGTGAATTTATAAATTGAAACCAAAAACTTTACGTAAGTTAATTCCTGCACACCTGCGTTTGTATTTTTTGGGTCCGAAATTTGTTTCATTTGCCATTTTTAGTTTCAACTATTTTAGTTGTTTTAAAAGAATATATAATAGGTTAAGAATCAAGCTTAACTATTTATATCTACATTTTTTTTACCTTATTTCAAATACAGAAGACTGTGAATTTTAATGTACTGTGAAAACAATGTATATCGCATACAGCATTTATTACTTTGATGATTCAATTCACTGAATTCATTGCAGCTTTGATATTACAGATCTATCAGCACAAAAAGAGTGAACCCAACAGTTATTTACACACGCTGAGATTTACATGTTATTGCAACTGCAAAACTGCACATCACACCCTAAAGAAAAGATCCAAGCTGGCATCATGTCAAGCTGATGTGTCACCACATTTCAAGGACAGAAATACAGACCAGTTATCATGTTGTTAATGTAAATTACAATTGACTTTTATTGGTTTACCACTTACTATGAAATTTCCCGTCTTTAAAGACAGTCATAAAAATTATTATAGTGTACTGCAAGTGCAAAGTTTTTATTTGAGGAAAAAGAAACCATAAATCACCAACAAGACCTCTTTCGTTCTTTCTTTATGGGTAAGAAAGATATATAGTTAAAGGTTTAGGGAGAAAAAAAACTAAATAATGCACAATAAACAAATGTCTACTGGTACAAAAAAAATACAAAATACAAAAAAAAATAATAATAACTAGCAAAGAATTTAGGCTTATCTGTTTTTTAAAATTGAAAGAGAAAACAATGAAGAATATTTTGCTGCAAATTCACCTCTCACTGGATATTAATATAATATGTAGCCAAGTGTTTGTTTCATTTGTTAGACCTTCTGCTGTTGCTTATGCATTTACAAAACAATCCATTTCTGACATATTAAAAAAAAAATTTAATTGTACCTTTCAATGTTCTTCACATTTATACACAACATCATTTTGGATCTGCGTTGCCACATGATGTCCCAATGTAAAGCGTGGGTCCTCATGCAAAACCAGTTGGGAGCCACGGATCTAAAGCTCTTTAAGTAGTTAAGAGCTTGCAGGGAATCTCTTCATGGTTATCATACCCCATCTAGTGGCTGGAGCTGGTTAGACTGATAAACTAAGACTACTGAAAGCCAGCAAAGCTCTCTCTCCTCTCCACACCGCCTATGTCCTTATGCAAGCATGAGGAATAGAGCCAAAGATCAGTCAACTGTCAGTCCAAAGCTGTTATCATACATACAAGTGAAAAAAAATACGGCAATACAAAAAAAGGTTTTTACTTAAGAAGTATGAGAAAATGTAGAATATCTACAGCTGTTTGTATAATAAAGCAACAGCACACCGTGTATTTATATAATAGCTTGAGGTAGACTGAATGAAGTGGAACCTGCTGTGTGTGCGGCTGCGATTCTGATCGTAAATATGGTTCATGTTATGCAGATAGAAAGATGTAAGAATGTGTGAAAGCGCTGCCCTATATTGCCCCCTTGTTTCACAATGCCATTATCCGTCTGAAAACGGATCCCCGGCGAGCTTCTTTTGCGTTTTCCCTCTCAAAGAATAAGTGCACAAAATCGATCTCAGGTCTTGCGAGCAAAGCTGCGTCTTATAAGGTTACAGATGGGACCATTTAATTCACGTCTAGGGGCAGTTCACACACACATGCTAGTGAAAGAGAATATCTCTCTCCCAGAGAACCTGTGCACCAGAAGTGCTCCACCTGTTCCTCGCTACTCTCACGTTATAGTGTTTTCTTGTCTTTCCCAGCTTGAGATAAACATCTGTGTGTGACATGGCCTTCAGATTGACCATGTTAACGATTCTCTTCCATACAGTAAGCAGGTCGTGTTGAAAGGGGGGGATTTCCTCATCTGTTGTGACTTTGGCTGTCAGCAAAGGGGAACCATGTTACAGTATCTGTCCTGTACTGCTAAATTTTACCCACTTCTACCATTTCAGTGTGTGTCTCCCAGAATAAGTATATCAAAACAAAACAAGGAGGTCGGGTTGCATTGGTGCCTATCCTACTGGAAGTTTTACTGCTCTGTGGTGTTCATAGTGAAAGCAGAAACAGATGAGCTACAGGTAATATCACTGTCACTCACATGTTAACACAGACCTTTACTGCAATGGAGAACAGATACAGAGAGATACAGATGATTGTATGGAGTCCAGTACTATTTCTCAGGTCATTATTTTGGTCTGTCATCAGGGAAAAAAAAATTGAAAAAAAAAAAACAAAAAAACAAACATAAATAAATATTGTAAATCTTAAATATAAAGTTATTTTGATATCGAAAATGGTAACTCGGAATATTTTATACTTTGAATTAGTAGTTAGTACTATAAATCTGAAGAAAAGGTATGCTCTAAATATATAGATTACAATATGAATATCTAATTTAAATTCATTAACAATAGATGTACTATATGAAATATTATACGTTCAATTGACTGAAGATATAGATTTAAATAAGTTGAACTATAATTATTTTTTTTTTTTCTTTAATTCGAATATATACAAGTGATGTAAAGCTGAAATATTTATTCTAGACTATAAATGCAAAAAAGTTGTTCACACACACAACACACACACCCACCACACACACACACACACACACACATTATATATATATATATATGTGCCATATTGTGTTGTGTATGTGTGTGATTGTGTATTACATTTTACATTACGTATTTTTATCATGTACTGAGTATATTTTATAAGTCTGGACTTGCATACTAAAATGAAATGCTGCAGTGAAAAATGTCTAAAACGTCATGTCTAAAGTCTGTAAAACCTCTGTAAAAAAATAAATAAATAAAATTTGAGAGTCTATTTGAGATTTTTCTGAGATTCTTTTTCTTTTAAATGAGTATTTTTATCAGGCTCCTGTGTTTAACTTTAATTGCATTGAAAAGGTTATTAGTCAGTTATTAAAATGCCTTATTCTCAAAAATGTACAATGTTATTTTCATAGGAACATGATAAAAATGCTAATTTAAAAGAAATCTCAGATGGGACTTAGAGGTTTTTGCATCTGAAATCTTCATATAATATACACTGAACCCCCCCAACAAACAAACAAACCCCACCAATAACAACCCAACCCCCAACAACCAAACCACAACCAACAACAAAAACAACAACACAAAAACAACACAAAAACAAAATTATAAACGCAACACTTTTATTTTTGCCCCCATTTTTCATGAGCTGAACTCAAAGATCTAAGACTTTTTCAATGTTCACAAATGGCCTATTTCTCTCAAATATTGTTCACAAATCTGTCTAAATCTGTGTTAGTGAGCACTTCTCCTTTGCCGAGATAATCCATCCACCTAACAGGTGTGACATATCAAGATGCTGAATAGACAGCATGATTATTGCACAGGTGAGCATTAGGAGGCCACAATAAAAGGCCACTCTAAAATTTGCAGTTTTACTGTATTGGGGGTCTGGGGGGGCCCGAAAACCAGTCAGTATCTGATGTGGCCACCGTTTGCCTCACACAGTGCAACGCATCTCTTTCGCATAGAGTTGATCAGGTTGTTGAGTGTGGCCTGTGGAATGTTGGTCCACTCCCCTTCAATGGCTGTGCGAAGTTGCTGGAAATCGGCAGGAACTGGAACACGCTGTCGTAAACGCCGATCCAGAGCATCCCAAACATGCTAAATGGGTGACATGTCCGGTGAGTATGCTGGCCATGCAAGAAATGGGATGTTTTCAGCTTCCAGGAACTGTACAGATCCTTGCAACATGGGGCCAAGCATTATCATGCTGCAACATGAGGTGAAGGTCGTGGATGAATGGCACAACAATGAGCCTCAGGATCTCATCACGGTATCTCTGTGCATTAAAAATGCCATCAATAAAATGCACCTGTGTTAGTTGTCCATAACATACACCCGCCCATACCATAACCCCACTGCCACCACGGGCCACTCGATCCACAACATTGACATCAGCAAACCGCTCACCCACACGACGCCATAAACGCTGTCTGCCATCTGCCCTGTACAGTGAAAAACAGGATTCATCCGAGAAGAGAACACCTCTCCAAAGTGCCAAACACCATCGAATGTGAGCATTTGCCCAATCAAATCAGTTATGACGACGAACTGCAGTCAGGTCGAGACATCGATGAGGACGACGAGTATGCAGATGAGCTTCCCTGAGACGGTTTCTGACAGTTTGTGCTGAAATTCTTTGGTTATGCAAACCAATAGTTGCAGCAGCTGTCCGGGTGGCTGGACTCAGACGATCTTGGAGGTGAAGATGATGGATGTGGAGGTCCTGGGGGTGTGGTTACATGCCAATTGCATGCTCCCTCAAAACTTGCGACATCTTTGGCATTTTGCTGTGTGATAAAACTGCACATTTTTAGAGTGGCTCCTCAGGCACACCTGTGCAATAATCATGCTGTTTAATCAGCATTCTTGATATGCCACACTGTGAGGTGGATGGATTATCTCAGCAAAGGAGACGTGCTCACTAACACAGATTTAGACAGATTGGTGAACAATATTTGAGAGAAATAGGCCTCTTGTGTACATAGAAAAAGTCTTAGACATTTGAGTTCAGCTCATGACAAATGGAAGCAAAAACAAAAGTGTTGCGTTTATAATTTTGTTCAGTGTATATTCAGATTTACATATACTATATATTTACATTTTACACAACTTACTTGAATTTAATTTATTAATAGAGAATTTAAATTATAAATTTTTAGCTACATAAAACATTGTGTGTGTGTGTAAAAAAGTATTACCATAAATTGAACTTTATTTGAAATTAGGTATACACCTAATTTGAAACGAAGATCAATTTATGTTAACAATAATCATAAAGTTTCCCTCACAATGGCATATATTGAGCTGATCACAACATACGACGAGCTACACAAAGAAGTATGACGTTTAAGTCAGGTTATATGATGATGATGGTAACGTCTTATATCTCTCTCAGTAAGGCAAAAGGCCACACATAAATCATGAGTTCAATTGAAAAGCTCAGCGGCTCCATTAATTCCAAGGCCATATCCTCTCTCTCTTCTCTTGAATAATTGATCCTTTATAAAACCAGCTATTAAAAAGAGACTCGCCCATGAGAGAGCTTTGAGGGAGAGAGAGTTGTTTCAGGAAAACGTGAAGAAACGTCAGTGTAGGAACACCCTTTTCCTTCAGACTTGATTATGGATGGTTTTAATCTGACAGAAAGAGTTGACAAGCCTGGTGATGCAATCCCAGAAGAGAAAGCCACCATTCATTAGTCGGCCCTAATGTGATTGAAAGCACTTGTGCAAATAAACAGGCAGTTAGAACCGATAGAGAGGAAACTCAGAGCCCATGCCGGTACCAGACAGTGACTAATTCAGTCCGGCCCTTTTATCTTAGTAATCCCATGCAGCAACGTTTGCAGGTCCGAGAGAGGACTTATAAATTACATCTAATAGGCTTCAAATCAAGTACTAATTAAAACTGCATTAACCTTAATGAATCGAAAAAAAAAAAATGGCGACCCCAATTTATTGGAGTTGTGTTATACAGCAAGAGCTTCCCTAATACATGACGCAATCCTGCTCTATGGGATGAACTCTTCTTCCTAATGCAAACCTCCTGTGTGTGTATGGAGCGCAGATGAGGACGTGTGTGTGACGGTAAGTTTGGGCACTCCTAATCATTACTGGCCTTGTTAGAGGTTAACTTAGCAACATTAAGGCATCTTTAGCATCAGGAAAACACAGATGGAGTGTGAGTGTGCCAATCAGCATCACAGGTGCTCATAATTGTCTCTCTAATTGCTTCATTATTTCTTGTGGGTCTCGGGCCCCTGTTTTTTTCCCTCCTCTTGTTGTGTGGCATCTGCGGTTCCATCACATCAGCATTTGGCAGATCCCTCTCAAGTCTCAATGAGAAGCCTCTCTAGAGTTTCAACATGTATCTGCATGTTTCCTTGATTTCCCCCGAGAATGTCTTTTATTTATTCGCTGATTCTCCCCTCAACCCCCTTTAATAGAAATTCCCGTGGTAGAGGGTATGATTCTGGTGTTTATGACAAATTGTTAAATATGTCATTAGAAAAACAGAGAAAGAGAAAGGGATATACATGGAAAGGGAGAGAGAGAGAGAGCAATAATCAGGAAATTCCCACATCAATTATGTCAGTCAAAGAGCTTTTAGTGCATGGTTTAAAAAAGAAAACACAGCGTCTCGACTATAGCTCTGGTGTAATTATACAGGTGCAGAAGCTTTGCTCCAAACAGGTCTGACTCTTAATAAGTCGATGAAAGAATCAACTTTTCTTACTGAAACACAAATAGAAAGGTATAGCATCTATATGATGGATGGAATAATTTGTGAATAGATGGATGGATGCATGGATGAATAAAAATAAGCATGGAAACAAAAATGGATTGGTGGAGATGGATAAAAAAGGTATTGAAATTGATGGATGGATGAAAAAAAATGTGGATGGATGGATCGAAAAATATAAAAAAGTGGATAGTTGGATAAAAAGATATAAAAATTGACGGATGGATATAAAAATGTTTTTAAAAATTATGGATGGATGGGTGGATCAAAAAATATTTAAAAAATGGATGGTTGAATAAAAAGATGTTACAAAGGATTGATGGATGGATGAAAAATAAAAATGGAAAAGATGAAGATATAAAAATGTATTAATTGAAGGATGGTTAAAAATATATAAATGGATAAAAATATATAAAATAGATGGATGGATTAAAAACAAAAATGGATGGATGGATCAAAAAATATATAAAAAATTATTGGTTGAATAAAAAGATAACAACAGATGGATGGATGAATGGATGAAAATATATAAAAATGGATGAACTGAAGGATGGATAAAAATGGATGGATGGATAAAGATATATAAAATGGAAAGATGGATAAAACAATATAAAAACTGATGGATGGATAAAAAACAAAGAATTTATGGAGTGATAACAAATAGATGAAAATATGAAAAAATTGATTGATAAAAATAAAAGCGCACAGATGGATGAAAAGATATAAAAATGAAGAATGGAAGAATGGATAAAAATGAATGGATGGATGAAATAAAAATTAATTTATGGATATACGGATAAAAAGATTTAAAAACAGATGGATGGTAAAACAAAACTGGATAGATAGATAGATAGATAGATAGATAGATAGATAGATAGATAGATAGATAGATAGATAGATAGATAGATAGATAGATAGATAGATAGATAGATCCACACCTAACTGTCTGCTGGCATCACTCGAGATTGCAAGAAAAGCCAAGCAGACTGGACCGTAAAGCCCCCAGAGAAACTTTATACATGTAGCTCAAAACAGTACAGACAGTAGTCCGGAGCCACACTGGAACTGACAGTATGGTCAAAACAGATATAGCATCATGAGGAGCCCTCATCCCATTGGCTCTAGGAGAAGTGACCCTGCGCCTGTGGAGTTCATCTCTGGGATACACTTTCTCCTCACTTTAGAAAAACTCCAATCACCTGACATGAGATCCCCCAGAAGGCCTAACCACCTTCTGCCCACCCACAGAGCCAATGAGGCAGTCATGTATGCACATCCATGCCTCTCAAGTCTGGACTTGTGTTGAGCGGGACTGGACCAATTATCTCCGCTCGACTGGGAATAACCACAGACTATGTCTGAGCCACATGAACCTGTGCAACCACTGGTCAAAAGCCTAAATGTAGGAGATACAATACAAAACATCACTGTCATAAAGTTACAGCACTACTGTATATGGTGTTTGGACTGGATTTCAGTGGATTACCAAAATATTACAAGATTGATGGAAAAATTATGTTTTCGTAACTCAATACGAAATGTAGGCTCAGGTTCCATGCCATTCCAAAGCTGTATGACTTTCTTATTCTGTGGCAAGAACACAACAGATATTATATAATATATTACTATATAAACCATATACTAACATCATAAATATTCTGTCTTTGATAATGTATGTCAGAACGAAAATCTATTTATCGAAATAGAAATGCTTTTGTAACATATAAATGTCTTCTCATCTTTTTGCTTTTGAATGGATAGGTAACTGTAAGTGAAACAGGTCAATAATTTAGCTCAAAGGTAATCATTTAAGATTTTAAAGGGAATTCCACCATTAATATGTAAGGGAATTAGGACAGATTCACTGTTTTACGGCGGATCACTGAGACTGCCAGCGAGTCAGTGAACGAGCCGTACGACATCAATTCTGCAATGGATATCTATAATCCAAAATATAGTGAAAACACTATAAATTAGCACAGTAACAAGATCGGCAGATTAAGACATTAACCTGTGAGCACAAAACACAAGATACTTCACTTTTCAATATAAATAAGGCTTTATTAGATAAATCTAAGACATATAAACTAATATAACACATGAACACACGCATTCACACAAGTTTTCAGAACGAGAGAGAGAGGAAATAATTAAAGAGAATGAAAGTGTGAAATCCCAAGTTTACAAGAATATGTGCATTGTCTAGAACTCGAAAAACCATCAATCATAATAACCCTCGCACGAGTTCTCAATGAGGTAAATTATGATTAACGACCCAGCTCAGTTTAGAATCTGGGGTACGTGCTTAATGTGTTGCGGGTTCCTTCTGGTTGCCGAAAGGGGTTTCCCGTTTTTCTGATTGGCTGGAGGTTCAGTCTTGTGAAGCCAGTGATTGGGCGTTGGCTGGGGACGCGGAGCTGTGGTCTGCAGTTTAAGGGTAGACAGCACTCTTCTGGAAGAGGCGGCGTTAGGCTTAACTCAGAGCACGAAACTCTCAACGGAAAATAAAAAAACTAAAATAGGAAGAAATAGAAAGAGATGTAAAGTTTGATGAGACCAGGTGTTGTTTCTCCTCATGGTTTCGGAGGAGCTGGCATGTAAGCCAGAGCACGCTCAAAACTAACGAAGCATGAATTAGGAGGAAAGCTAAAAAAGCCGCATGCCACAAGTAGACACAAAAAGTCAGACCGCAAAAAGGGCAAAACGGAAAAGACCAAAAAAAAAAAAAGCAGTTGATGGTTCCGAATTTAAACCAGGCGGTTAACACCCCCAAATGGTGTTAGACAATCGTAGCTGGGGTGTTGCAATGTATTTCTCCTTCCCATTCATAAATCAACTGTTATCTCATCATTCACATTACCTGCGTTTTTCCCGCTCTGGTAGATTATGATTTTGGACATGATTTCTATAACAAGAATATGATACATTTGACAACGTAGTGATTAGAATAAATGTTTCAAGCATGAAAATTCAAACTCACAAATACCAAGCATGAATATGACCCCTTAAGTTATTCAATAGTTATTAACAATACATAAACAATAAATGATTAAAACATGATGGTTAAACAAGTGGGTTAGATACATAATATGGAGTTATGCACAGCAATTATTAGCTGGTCACCAGTCCTATTAGTGTCATTTAGGTGCATGGAAAGGCAGTTTCCGTGCCCTTCTGTGAATGTATGAAGACCAGAGATCAAGATGTCTGTAAGGAATCTCAGTCTGTTCTATGTCGTTGAGGTGGGGGAAGTCAATTACGAGGAGCTTGGACTGTAGTTACTATAGTGTGATAGTCATGCGAGTATCTCTTTGACCCATTATTCATTGATAAACTATGGCCCAAAATTTACAATCTACTTGAGTCATATGTGTTCTTTGGTAATGTTGAAAACTGTCTGTGACTAGGGTCGTAGTTTAGGCTTGCTCAGAGAGGCTGGGGTCTGAGTTAGAAAGCCTGTTGTCTGGGGACTCGTGGATTTTGGACTCTCGTGCCTCAACTCGGTTTGACCAAATCTTGATTGTCGATTCGGTCGATATCCTACGAATGACAGCGAATAGTTGTGTAATTACAAAAGCTGTCTATTTAGATAAATGTTGAAACTTGCTCTTTCATGCATCAAAGACTCTGAAAAACCACTCAATGTTTAAGATGATAATAATATAAAAATGTTCTCGAAAAGCAAATCAGAATTATAATGATGTAGAAGGATCATGTGACTGAAGATGAGTAAGGATGCCTGAAAATGTAGTTGGATCCAGGAATAAAACATTTTTTTTCACATAACAAATAGAAGCAGTTACTGTAAAAAAAAAAATAGTAAAAATAGTTCACACTATTACTGCTTTTGCTGTATTTTGGACCAAATAAATGAAGGCTTGGTGAGCAGAAAAGAATCTTAATATCAAGGATATATAATGATATAATATATTATATATATTAATATTGTAATATATATAGAATAAACGACATTTAAAATAATAGTCCTTGAACTTATTGTATGACAGATTATGCCGTCGGTGTTTCACAGAAACAAAACAAGTGTACGCACAATGTTAAAACGAATTGTGAAGTAAATAAAGCAAAAATGGATTAGAATACGGGTTTGTATATATATGGTATTGAAAATTATATATTTCAGTTTTTCCTTAAATTGGATAGCAATTACAAAGTTTCTTTGTAATTATTTGTGAAATTTACTAGAAATTTCTGAGTGATTTTTCGCGCAGTTTATAAGGATTGTAGATTGTAGGAATAATAGTGGAATAAGATGATGACAAAATGTAAATTTTTGGGTTCCCAGTTCCTTTAACATTAAGTATATAGTTTCACCAAGTATTATTGCTCTAATTTTAGTATACAAACATTTCGGAATTGCCATTAATTTCATATAAATAACCTTTTTTAAAAATATAAATGTTATCCATATGGAAAAACACCACCTAAGATGATTGACATTCAACATTTTCCTCTTTCGCTTTGCAGAAAACAATTTTTTTGAGCAGCCAGCATTAAACTACCACGACAGCTGTTTTTGTTTTTTCTCCGCAGTACTTTGACAGACGCTCTGACTGCTAAAGCTATGTTAACACATCTTTTCCGATCTCCCCCAGGATGTTGGGTCTTCGATACACCGGGATGAATCGCATAATCGGCACCCCACCCCCCCATCCTCGCCCCCCCCCCCCCCCCCCGCAACTTTCACACTGTCCAACCCTTGGCAACAGCAGTAAGTCCTCTGCGCTCGCACCACTAGATCCATCTGTGCAGGGCGCTTGGGAGGAAAGAGTAATTAAATACACATTGTTAAAGAGGCAGGTCGGCAATCTCGCAGAGGATGCGGGCTGCTGAGCCTGTCGCTCTCTCGTCTGTCTCCCGGAGCTCGCATGTCACACAACTAGGGGGTTCCAGAAATGCACCTTTCACATGCACTAAGCGCAGCAAAACCGCACTTTAACAAACAAGAGCAAGTCACCCCGATAAGAGTACAGGAAGGAGCGAGGAGAGAAGTAATGCCGGCCCAAAATGGCTGAAGGTGATTGAAGTTGAAAGATCGCAGTGCACAGATCGCAGTCATCAGAGTTTTAAGTCTTTAAACATGCTCATTAAATTCGCCTCACAGCTTTAACCCGGAATGGATGACGAGTGAGCGTTTCTTTACGTAGAGCGAATTTCTGAGAGGCTAATCAAATAAGCTCGAGAGAATTCTGGGGGGCTTTAAAAGCCCTTCAATTATATGACTGATTCTCCTTACAAGGACTTACAACAAACAAGTGGCGAGATATTCATGTTCCTGGCAGCAGACTTGGCAACAAAACAAGAGAAGGGTGGAAGTGATTCCTTTTCTTCCAGCAATTAAATGGCTTCTTGATCAGTTTTCTGGGAAAAAAGGAGAGAAGGTGGTAAACAAATTAAAAGAGCCATCCATGACTAAACCTATCCCTAGGATTGGGAAGGGAAAAAAAACCTGTGTGAGCTACATCCAGAATTTGGAAAATGCCAGTTGCATTTACATTGGAGGCCAATTATTAATTTTGATACGTGTTACCCCACTTACTGTCGCAGTTAAATTAATGAGGCTTGTTATCGTTCGCATTTAGACGTAATGGACAATTGTTGAATTGTGAGTGTTTACTCTGCTGGAGCTGAATCCTATCTTAGGCCTTTTGTAATGCATTGCCAGTGAGCAAGAGATTAACTGTGTTTGTCATTCTTCCCACCGCTGTTTTATAATGCAAAACATGGAAAAAGAGGAAGGAGGGAGAGAAAGTGGAAATTAAAATGACCATTTGAAATAGCTACCATGGTCAGAGGAAACCAGCAAAAACTTCTGAGAGCCAATTACTGTAATTCTTGATCTAATTAGCAAAGACTCTTACATGGTTTGAGCAACGACATCAGACGGAAAGAGAATTATTCAGAGAATACTATTAAATACCAATCATATGGAAAAATTGGAATAAGGCTGCTTTAATGTTCAAAATATACGAAGTACACCCTAAAGATCCTTGCTAAATTTGAATGCATAATTCAATTCAGAGAACTCATCGTTTTTAAATGATTTGGAGGCCAATCAGCTGAGAATAGCTAACATAATTAGCATAATTTATACAAAGAGCTGCTGAAATAGAAGAGAGCTTAACCCACTTTAACAGCGCATAATCATATTTTGACCTACTTAATTCTGTTTATTCAACACAAGGAGGCTATTAACTTCAAGGTTTTCATCAAGAAATGATTCGCTTGGTTTTGGACGACTGGACAGTTAGGAGATATTCTAATGAGCGCTTTTAATTCATGCCAAATGAGGAATCTTAATCTTAGACGTGTTTGTCATCTTTATCCAAGCATTTTATATCAGGTATCTCTTAAGGGACAGGAAAGATCGTAGCCAGCCTTTTCTTACTGTAAATGAAAAGGAATACAACGGATATCCTAGGAGGATAAGCCAAATTCAACAACAGTGAGCTGTCGATTCTGAGTCCTTACATAAACAAAGACAATGCGATGATCTGGTTTAGCATCCTCCTTTCCTATGACGAAACAAGCTCGCTGGGCAATCAATTAAACACATTTGATTCTCTTTTAAACGTGTAAAAGTGACTGTCAGATCATTTCTATTTTCAAAACGGATTTGAGAGATTAGCATGTGGAGATGAGAGGCTGATTTGCTAATATTGATTTCTTTTCTTCCTTTCAAAACGCTCAATAACACGAAAGTGCGTGTCTAGTGAACTGTAAGTAATATGGGAGAATGATATAGATGCTATTATAGCACCAGTATCAGAAAGGAAAGCTCTGGCTCCATTTGGTTTCACTTTCTATGGCTGACTAAAGTACGGACAACTAATCCTCTTTTTGTTAAGCATAAGGGTTGCCAACAGGCCCAACTCAGGTACTCTAACGCTTAGATGTTTTCAAGGGGTTTTCCACATTCTCAGGCATAATGGTATTCAGTTTGAAGCTGGAAAATCAAACCACAATGAAGACTTGAACAAAAACGTCTGGGTTTGTGATCTTCACAGAGACACCAGCTTCATCTGGTAAGAGCACACCTTTTCTTCTCAACATGTTCAAGCTGTCTGAAAAATCCGCTGTCGTCCATTTGTCCAGTAAAAAACTCTTTCTTTTATAGCTCTTTATATTTCTTTTTAAAAAGTTTTTGATAGGAGTCTTGCTCACCAAACTGCATTTAATACAGTAAAACTGAAATATTTTGGATTTCTGAAGGATCATATGACATCAAAGACTGGGGTAATGATGCTGAAAATTCAGCTTTGCCACCACAGGAATTAATTACATTTTAAAATACCAAAAATAAGAAAAAAAAATTTAAATTTTTATAATATTTCTCAATATTGCTGTTTTTATGGTATCAAATAAATGCAGCCTTGGTGAACTTAAGAGACTTCAAAAACATTTATTATTTCAAATTTTGACCGGTAATGTATATTCTTCCATTCCATCCAAATGAAAGTGTGCTGTCAGTGTGTAACATTCAGAATAGAGGTTTGTGTAATCAGACTATCCTGTCTGTTAAGGTCAAAGAAGCCCCAGTGAGCATAATAACAGATGCCAGACACAAAGGCATTGTTCTCCAACAAGGATAACAGCAGATATTAACCAAACACACTAGAGTTCCTATCAGGATAGAGCGCCTTGGATAACACAGAGTGGGCATCCATTTAGCCTACTTATCTAAAGTCTCTAATTACTTGGGTTTATTTGATAAACAGAAGAAGAGGAATGCATAAATGGTTCGACTACATCCAATGGGGATTAATCTGAACTCCTTGAAGAGAGAGAGACGGAGACAGAGAAAGAGAGAGAGGGAGAGGGAGAGAGAATACATCTTTTGTGGAATCCTTCATTTTGCTCTTTAATCATGCTTTAATTAGGAACAGTAGGGCACCCAGTTACACTTGGCATTTTAAGAGATTGGCTGCTTGAAGAATAGACTGTGTTAGTCTGGTCTCCGGAGAAACGTGTTGGAAAAACACACCGACAATGGCATCTCACTCTGTTTGGAGGGTTTGGAACTTAGGGAATATTGGAAGAGCATGCTGTAGTGTTTGTGTGTTTTTTAAAATAGTCGCAGTTTACAAAAAGAAACAAATGGTGCCAGGATGCATACCAATATTAAAGGAATAAATGAGTCACCCTAAAATGAAATTAGTGCCATTATTTATTTACTCACCTTCATGTCATTTAAAACCCTTCTTCTGTGAAACACACAAGGAGAAATTTAGAAGAATTTGCATCATGAATATAATTAAAGTGTTAGTGCACTCAAAAATAAAAATTCTGTCATTAATTACTCACCCTCATGTTGTTCCAAACCTGTAAGACCTTCGATTCATTTTCGGAACACAAATAAAGATATTTTTGATGAAATCCGAGAGCTTTCTGGCCCTGCATAGACAGCAATGGAACTGACACGTTCAAGGCCCAGAAAGGTTGTAAGGACATTGTTAAAATAGTCCATGTGACATCTGCAGTGGTTCAACCGTAATGTTATGAAGTTACGAGAATACTTTGTGTGCGCAAAGAAAACTAAAATAATGACTTTATTCAAGTTCTTTCTCGTCCTTGTTCCCCCCCCCCCCCCCGTGTCCGCTGGCTTCGCGAGAGAGAAATACGTCATTATTTGTTTTGTGCGATCATGTATTAGAGATGTAGGGTAACCTCACACTATAACAAGGCCCCATTAGTTAATAACAATGAAACAAACATGTTACAGTATCTAGTTGAATCTTCACATTAGTTAATGGATAGAGTAATATATAACTCAGAGTTGTTCAGTGTTAGTCATACTATAATAATGCACTCACTGGATCTTTTTGTACATGTTAAATTTCATTTTTGTTAAAGCCAGAGGGATTTGCTCGTTTAGGTACAAAAAGTATCTTTTTTTGTATAAATAGCACAAAGTCATGCATCTGAGCACGCAAACAGAAGTTATTTTTGGGTTGAACTTAGCTTAATTCATCATGAAAGTTACGGCTCACGATGTCGGTCGCTTAGGGATAGCTCACCCAAAAAATGAAAATTCTGTAATCATTTATTCACCCTCCACTTGTTACAAACCTGTATGAATTTCTTTCAGCTGTTAAACACAAAAAAATATATTTTGAAGAATGTTGGTAATAGTTGAGGGTAATCATTGACTTTCATAGTATGGAAAAATATACTATGGAAGTCAATGGCTACCGTCAACAGTTTGGTTATCAACATTCTTCAAAATAACTTTTTTTGTGTTCAACAGAAGTAAGAAACTCATACAGGATCAGAACAAGTGGAGGGTGAATAAACGATGACAATTTTCACTTTTGGGTGAACTATCCCTTTAAGGAAATGTATTTTCAAATAAAAGAATCGACATCCTCTTGAAGAGGCACACTTGTACTTCTGTTTTGAAGTCATTATGCGGCCCTTTTCCCTTCCTCCCCCCTTCTTCCCACTTCTATCCTCACCAGCTAAAATAAAGAGGTGGCTTCACAGGCAATCTCAGCCTTGTTTGTGTAAGGTAATTACTACTCGTCCTCCCATCCCACCAGTTCTGATGATGCATGAAAAATAACCGTTCCCCTATTTCAATCACAGCCGAGGAAAGAGACGAGAGAAAAGGGGAGCTGAGAAAAGTGGAGGAGGGGGGTTTGGACCATGGAGACGGAGAGAAAGAGAGAAAGGGGGGAGTCTGAGAGCGACACACACTGCTCCCTCCTAGTTTCTGATTAATTAGTTGGAGTTGGTAATCAGTTTAATAAGGCTGGAGTTGCTGGTGAGAGGTCCCCTTTGGCTGGGACTCGCTAAGCTGAACGGGGAGACCAGGGCCCTGCCATTCTTCCGTCAAGTAAACACACAGCCCCTATTTACATAAACAGTTGTTTCTTTTCTCTTTCTTACTTTGAATGTGCGTGCGTGCGTGTGCGAGCTTTCGCATGCGTGCCCCTGGTTTATTGGGACGACCTGCAAGCCTCACACCACTGCCCGAGTCACTTGCAACGAGGGGGCAAGGCAAATTCATGAATTTTTAAGGGGATTTATGCACTAATTAAATCTGGGCTTTCCAAAAGAATGGCGGAGCAGAGCGCCGGTACTGGTTCCTGCATATACAACAGAGGCCTAATGCTGTTAAGCCTCATGACGTCAGATATTTAGCATTCAGCCTTCTAGTTTGTTTGTGAACAAGCTTAGTTTAGAGAACCGAGAACTTCATTTAGTCAACTTTTTCCTCTCAGACAAAAAGGATTAATGCAGGCATGCATTATATCAGTTATAAAAAACTTAATGAAATAGTTAATGAAAGTTAATGAAATAGGCCCGTTTCTGTGCCCGCGCATCTGTCATTGGACTTTTAATAAGTCTTAAGCTGGAAATACTTAGTTGGCTTAAGGATACCAAGCCAAAACTTTGAATTCGTGCCTGTTGATTTTAGCTATGCAGACTGTAAATATGTTTTTAAATGGTTCAATAAATTGGCTGCACCTGTAAATCATATAATCCTATACATATATGTGACCCTGGATTACAAAACCAGTCATAAGGGTCAATTTTTCGACTGAATTTATACATCATCTGAAAGCTGAATAAATAAGCTTTCCATTGATGTATGGTTTGTTAGGATAGGACAATATTTGCCGAGATACAACTATTTGAAAATCTGGAATCTGAGAAAAAAAAATCTAAATATTGAGAAAATCACCTTTAAAGTTGTCCAAATAAAGTTCTTAGCAATGCATATTACTAATCAAAAATTAAGTTTTGATATATTTACAGTAGGAAAATTACAAAATATCTTCATGGAACATTATCTTTACTTAATATACTAATGATTTTGGCATAAAATAAAATTCAATAATTTTTACACATACAATGTATTTGGCATGCTACAATAACCCAGCGACTAGAACCGGTTTGTGAGTCAGGCCAAAATTTTGTACCCTTGACAGCTGCATTACTACAGCCAATACATATCATTTTTAAAAAAGGATCCGTTAATGGTAAACCTGAATCAGCAACATACCCCACATGAACCTTAGAAATCAATCTAGTATGGAATGAAATACGAAAGTCTCGAAGCACCAATCGGCAAAAAGCTAATTAATTTTTTTTTTTTTCTTATTTTTTTTTTTTTTTTTTTTTTTTTAAGTTTTTTTTTTAGTTTTTTTTTTTTTTTTTTTTTTTTTTTTTTTTTTTTCTTTTTTTTTTTTTTTTTTTTCTTTTCTTTTTTTTTATTTTTTTTTTTTTTTTTTTTTTCTTTTTTTTTTTTTTTTTTTTTTTTTTTTTTTTTTTTTTTTTTTTTTTTTTTTTTTTTTTTTCTTTTTTTTTATTGTTTTTTTTTTTTTTTTCTTATGTTTTTTTTAGTGTTTTTTTTTTTTTTTTTTTTTTTTTTTAGATGTTTTCTGAACATTTTTTTCTCTCAGTATCTTGATTAATAGAAAGTTATACAACTTGTAATTTTTCACTTTTGATCAATTTAGTGTGCCCCTGCTAAATACAGTTGAGGTCAAAAGAGCCAGTGGTGTAAACCTTTTGAACAGAATTAAGATGTGTACACTTTTCTTATTTTGCCTAAATATCTTCTTTTTTTCCATTTAGTCCTGCCCTTCAGAAGCTACAGAAGATACATACATGTTTCCCAGAAGACAAAAAGTTAAAATTGAGCCTGATCTTAAATGAAAAAGTTTTCACCTACGGATATTAATGAATTGGTTTTGGCGCAGGAGTGTTTGAAGCTCTGTAATTGCTGCCATAGTGTTTATAGTCCTCCGTTTCCTCGGTGTTGAAAAGATGATTCAAAATCAACAGTCAGTTGTAGGAAAGGGTCCAAACATCCAAAATGCTGGAAAAAAGCTGGAATTTGTGAGACCTGAATGACTTTCTTAAGAACAGCAGGCAGTTTAACTGTTCAGGATAAACAAGGGACTCATGAACAACTATCACAAAAGAAAAAAACACAGCGTGTTTCTCACCTAAGAATCAAGCGTATGTAATCTTTTGAATAGGGTCATTTTTAAAAATTCAACTTATTTTCTTGTGGACTCCTGTATGTTATGAAATAGCTATCGGCAGTACTAAATAAAAAATAACATGCATTTTATATCATCCCTCTTATTTTGGTAAAATAATTAGCATTTTGCAGATACATTTTGCAAGGTGTATGTAAACTTTTGACCTCAACTGTATGTCTTCAAATCATATTTTTCTTTCAAAAGAAAAAAAACTTTTTAAACTGTAATATATATTTATCACAAAAAAGAAGGTATGATTTAATGAAATGGTTAAAGGACAACAAAAATAAAAATCATCATCATGAAAGTGGATAGAAGTCAGGGAGAACCACGGACACCATGAACTTTAATTGCATAGAAAAGAGCGACTAGGACAGGAGGGAGCATTTCAGTAAAATTGACTGAAATTAATGAAGATGAATGAAAACTACTTTTGTCAAAAGACAAAAATAACTTAATCCAAAAAAAAAGTATACAAATGAACACAGTTCGACATGAGGGTGATTAAATGACAGCGTTTTCATTTTCAGCTGAACTATCCTTTTAGAAATCACAAGCCTTTCTATTGTAACGATCAGGTTGAATATTCAGATACACCTACATCTGCAAGACTTTTAATTTAAAATAATGACTGCGCCACCTGAATTAAGCAATCCGAGTTGCACAAATGATTGCAACTCATTCCCTCAGGACCAGCTCTTTCACACCATGAAATATGTGATTTGTGTTATTCAGTTTCTGCCTAAGAGAGAAAACAGAAAGTTCAGCATAGTTCCTACCCAAACTTGTGGTGCAGAGCCTTTGATAAGGGACTACCTCATAAACTCTGCAGTTAATGATAGTGTGCAGTTGCAACACATATCCAGTCAAGTAGCTGATAGTGCAAAGAAATAATTTAAGCTGTGTTAAGTGGCCTATTGTCATTCAAATGATAAATTATGCTTGGCAGAGGTTTTAGAATGGCTTTTACAAAGCATTGCTATTGTTTGTGCTGGGACAAGGTTTTAGGCAGCTAGAAGTGAGGGAATTACTTTAGAGAGTTGTGCAAAGTTCCTAAGGGTTCGGAGACAAATTGGTTCAGCACTCATCAGGTCTACGCTGAAAGTAAGCTCAGCCCTCGACATGAAAACACTGATGCTGCCATAACTCGGAGGAGCGCGGCTACACAACACCGCCACAGACTTACAGCTACTCCAGCAAATTTAATGACCCAGTTGATTATAATACATGCACGTTAAATTGTTCGCTTGCTGCCAAGTGTAATTTTCAGACATTCGTTAGAACTTGCTGATACACCGACCTGTCCGAATTTGTTTTGCTAGGTATTTATTTTCCTTTTCTTTGTTTCTCCCGACTTACTTTAAACCTGTTTGATGGCATCTTTTTCATCATCAAAGGCTATTTCAGTATGCGGCCCTGCCAAAACATGTTTCAAGTTGCTAGGACAACGTGGCCAGTTAATGGGTTATTTCTAATCAAGCTAACTTTTGTAATTATTAGCTTGGGAAAGGAATACCTTTTGTCTACAAGCAGACACTGAATCTCCAATGAAAAGGCTAAAGGTTTCACTGGGCTTCCGCAGCAGCGTTCACGTCACCGTACCCGGCTACAAAGACAAATCAAGCTAATGGTAATTACGTCACTTAAGATGATTTGGGCAGATCCCCTGAAGGCTTTTGCGAGCGCTTAGTGTCCATTTGTAAGACGGGGGCATTTCTCTAGTTCGGTCAGTGGTGTCAGAGCCCTGAGGGTGAAGGTGAATCATTCACTGCAGGTGTGTTTACACAGGCAGGAACTGCAGCGGCTTGACCACTGAGCGACTCCGTGGCCGTTCTCACCGGGTCACAATAAGTTTTTGTACTTAAAATGGATGTAACAAACCTTCAAGTTAAATTTTCCAAACTTAAAATGAAACCTTTGTCTCATTTCTTAATTCAATTATGGGTCAACTAGTGTTTCAAACTTTTGCTCTAGTTTCACAGATTATATTGCATTTGTGTGCATTGACTAATTTCACTAAAAAGAGCTGTGTAATATTCATGAAGATTAATTAATAATGAATTCTGATAACACCCAATATGTCATTATTTTTGAATGATGAGAGAGCATTATGTCTGCGCATTCAGCGTATTTGTTCTAGGGAACACTTATTTCATTTAAAGATACCATAATTTTAATTGGAAGTTCATTTCCAGTTTGTTTCAAGAGTTATTTTTAGATGATAACAAGTACAATTAAAGTGCTTTCAAAGTAAAATACAATTTTCGATTTCACATGTTGGCATATCAATATTCAGCCAAAGCACAGCTTAGTTTTAATTATACCGAAATTGCATTTGTACTTTTTTTGTTTTTAATCAGACCAATGTATATTGTCTACTTGTCAAAACTTCATCTCATTTTTGCCATCTGCTGTGGGAATTTATCAATATTTAACAAATGTTCATAATTGGCCTCCACTGACATTGCAGTTTAATTTTATATTAAACAAATGACAAACAGAGCAGGTTTCAGTAAAGTTCACTGAAGAGACATAAAACTATATATGTAGATATTGATGCAGACTCTATAAATATATCCATCCAATTCTGTGACATAAAACACATAAACTCAACTCTTTATCTGTACTACCTTTCTGAATATTTCTGCCCTCATCATCCAAAATGTGCAGATCATTTCAGAAAATATCCATCTAATGCTTGTGATACTGGCACTACAGTAACATAAACAATCCAACTCCTTTTCTTGAGCATAGAGGTTCATTTGACTCTGTAATGAGCCTATTTTTCTTCTCCTGACTGATTAAGAATCTTTTGTCTTGACATATAATTATTTAATGAACGCAGCGACAGAATAAATGACACGTCTTTTGTGTTATTATTCTGAGCATCTTGACAAACAAGGCCCGCTGAGTGACCTCCTGGCCTCTCTCAAGAGTGATGATTACTCTAATTAAAACTGCAAAACATCTGCGAGGGCCGCGGAAATAAGCAGGTCGTTAAATCAGCGGAGGAAAATATCAACATCCTCACAGACAGCTCCTCTTTTCCTGTCTTCCAGTGAAACGAACGCTAGCAGTGGTCGCACATGAACACGACAAAACGTGTAATTGGTTCGAAGCTAAGTTTTATTCTGCTCCCAAATGGATTGGTGTTAATCGCACTGTTCGACATGCTAAACTGCTTATCTAGGGAATCTCGGCTGCGATTTTGTCCTCAAGGTTCCACTTGTTGTATTTCTGTTTACATGTTCTTTTCCTCAAGTGAAGCAGATTTCTAGTGAAGAGGGATTACCATGTCCGTATGTCTCCTTCACGGCAAAAACCTGGATTTCTACGCACCGTAGCCACGTTCGAGCATCTAACAGGATTGGTGTCACCGATTTTTTATGTTATTCTTTTCCTAACAATAACCATTTTCCCCCCTTAAGTGTTTCAACATGTGCATCAAGACTCAGCACTGCACAACAAATCAACACGGGTCAAGGTGCAAGCCTGGCCTGCAGTAAAGAAACGCTGCACAAGCTGCAAAGCTACACGAAGATGTCGAAAAGCGGATTGTCCTGCTTTAAATGCTACAAACACACAGCTCAAGGCTTTGTGCCATGTTCAAAGAGATTAATAGGCTGAGATGCTTTTGATAGGGAACCGAGCCGTCAAGCAACCCCTCTAAGCGGAAGGACGGTCATGTTCTCTGAAAGCCGGTCTCTTGAACATTCCCTCATGGTGAAATGGTTTATGTATGCTGCTCGAGACTAGCTTCTCAGCAGATGCATGTTCCTTCCAGACTCCTGGAGGACATGGGATTACTGTAAATGATGTACAGGTTATTTTCAAAAGGCTGAGGAGATTGGTGCAGGTTCTGCTCACACAAATCATTGCTCGATTTTTACTGGAACAAATAATTTCACATCCCATGTTTTAATAATTTCGGCATTGTTTTTAAATGACCAAAAGGATGTTAGGTACTGTACCATGAGAATACTGAGCCATTGCAGGACAACAGTGGTGGACAAAAAAAAAAGATTCAAATTAAAGAAAACTAAAGAAAAAGCTAGATGCACATATTGGGGGGGGGGGGGTCAAAAACAACATCATAAATAACACATTGTTAATTATTCTGATATTTGAATAGGAGTTCACTTCTGTATTGACCGTCATGCAATGAAGACTGTGAATCTTGAAAATAAACTCACAAACTGCACGCAAAAGTTTCATATTTTGAATCAATGTAGTACAATTACCAAAACAAATTATTTCTGAGGCTAATTTAATGAATATCTTTTAATAAATATCTAAAAAAAATGTTCCGCTTTGAATTAGTCTGGCAAATCTATCGCTTAAATTAATCTAGCAGTTATTGAATCAACATCTGACACACTTACTGAACGTGTTGGTCATATCAGTGAATTAATATTTCATACTTGCATATATACTACCATTTAAAAGATTGTGGCCCATAAGATTTTTCAATGTTTTTGAAAGGTCTCCAAGGCTGCAGTAAAAGCAGTAATATTGAGAAATATTACTACAAATTAAAATATCTGTTTAAAAGTAGTGATCGTATAGATATGAGCTCCCCTGCGGCAACAAAAAGTTCACAAATTCTGTAGGAAGCTACATAGGGCCCCTTATTATATAGTATAAATTATATTTGCATTAACTTTAAACATCACTTACCACTTCAAGGCAAAAACTGTCTGACAGTGTGTTTTATAACTAATAATTATAAATGTCTCTGGCAAACCTTACAACACTGTTGGAAACATTTTTCTGGCTGTTGCGCAATAAAAATATTTTGCACAAGTCTTTGCGTTGTAAATGTGTGTGAATTTCAGTCCAGTGATGTAAGGCCTGGAATTCTGGAATGGTGAAAAGATGTCATCTTTCAGCAGATGAGACATTCACTGTGAAGACTTCTGCAAGATGAGTGTAATTAGCACCTCACAGGTGATGAGATGTGCCCTCCCTAAAGACAAAAGTCCAAGATGACTAATGGTAGTCTGATGAGATGCGGTACAGCTTTGGACATGTTCTAGACACATTCAGAGATGTTTGTGATATGTGGAAGCACGCGTTATTGAAATATGCATAAATCAAAGGAAAGTTTCACAAAAAAATACTATAATGCTTTGCAGAGCAATTTATTACAGAATCCCAATTTTAAATAAATAACAGATGTAACTGATATGAAATGTTCATTTGCTGAAGACTAACACTACATCTGAATATACATACACTACACTTTAATACAGTAAAACTGTAATATTATGAAATATTATTAAAATTTATAAACACCAATTTTCTATTGTAATATAGTAGTCAACATTTGAAGTGGACCTAAACCTTTCAAAGTTGTCCTAAAACCTAAATCCGTTCTTGTCTTAGGACAACTTTGATTAACTTCTTTTTTTGATCCACTTCAAATGTTGACTACTGTATTTTGAAATATAAATATTCCTGTGAATGCAACCCTGAATTTTCAGAAGCCATTACTATAAGTACATTTTAAGTCCTTAAAATTTAACTTTTTTTTGTAACTATGTAAACACATCTCAATTTAACACATCCTTGCTGACTCTTTTGAAGCGTATCTCCCTTCAACAAATCAGTATGTAAAATAAATATGCAATACTTATAATATAGTAGGCAAACAATCCAGTGGGATTCAGAATTGTGCAGCCAGTGGACACTTTGCTATCCCATAACCATTGCAAATTAATTTGTCCCCCATGTCAGGCACTTGGAGTACATCAGAAACAAAACGAGGCATCAGTTTAGTGTCAGAGATTTGTCGTGTTGCATCGCATCATGCCTCACCACTTCCAGTGTACACAGAATCACTGATTATAATGGGTTCTACTGCCTTTTAGATCCTTGCATCCGGTGTAGACACAGTATAAGACCTCATTTACTAGTGATCTAACAACCACAATTTGACCATATATTAAAGAAGGCATTTACAACAGAGCGGTGCTTTACTTTCAGCAAGATGTCTCCGTGGTAACTGGCAGGGCTGAAACCACACCCCTTGCCTTAAGGCAGCACTGACAAGTTTGTGCTACAGTTGTCTTTTGTCAGGGTGGGTGTATGTCAAAGCCCTAAAATTACAGATGTCTCCGCCTCAGGCCAACAGAGCATAAATCAAGGGAGCGAGTTTCCACATTCCCGCTAATGACCTCACGAGACCGAGCCGTGGAGGTGGGAGGGATGTTTAAAAAGTAAGGTGCTTGGCATAAAGAATCATCCAGCTAAAAAATTATAAAAATTTAAAAATAATTCACCTAAAAATGCTGTCATTATTTACTTACCCTCATCATGGATTTTATTTTATGTTATTTTCAACACAATGAAAGCGAAAGGAGAGATTTTAGCTAATTAATAACTCATCACATATCCTCAGAAGTCTTGGAAAATAGGAATATGGATTACTTCTATTATGATTCACTGATATTTTGTTGTGCATTTTTGGACCTTGTGCCGATTCCCTTTTTTTTTTTTTTATGTAAAAGAGCAGCATGAACATTTTTCAAAGTTTCTTTTTGTGTTCCACAGAAGAAAATCATACAGGTTTAGAACAAAAATGATGGCAGACTTAGATTTTTTGGTCAACTATTCAGAATAACAGAATAATATCTATACATTCTATCCAGAAAGAAATACATTTCATATTTGGAAAGTGCAGTCAACTGGATCTTATCTAACAGACAGGCTTAAAAATGTGCACTGCCCACTGGAATCCTCTCAAAGATGCATCATGGGTTGAGTCCAGTGTCATACACACCGTTCTCCATCTCGTTCTCTTTCTCCCTCACACACAGTCATCTTACACTCGAACCCGACTAAACTCCTCGTTTATGACTGCTCAAACCTCCTTATAGCCGACAAATTTCATTTTGCCCGGGCAAATCCTATTGCATATTATCCTGTACATTGCATTAGGCCCCTAATCTCTCCTTTCTCTTCCCTCGCTCCATACCTCCGTGGAAGAAAAAAAGCGGCTCCTGATTAACCCACTTATGGCAGTAAATAAATGGCGTGCGTTGCTGTACGCGCCAGATTTAATTATGAGAAAAGAAACAAAAATACATACAATAACGACCAATCTAATAATGGTGTGCTTATGGAATTTATTTAGCTACATAAAAAAAATGACCCACAAATCTGAATGAATGACCAAAGAACTGATTCAGAAAGAAATAAAATGGCAAAATGGCAAAAAAGGACATCTGAATGCAATAATACTGTTTTATAAAAAGATTACCTCTATAAACAATTATCAACATGCCAAATCTTTACTCATCTTTATAGAAATGTTTCAACTGCAGCGAATGTCACATGAATCCCATATTGCTTTTGGTTTCCCATCTTTTCTTTGCTTCAAACCTAAAATTACAAAAAAACAAACAAAATGCAGTGAATGTGACAAATCGGAGTCAAAATAATCAGGATTTTTAGAAAAAATAATAATAAAAGCAATAGAAAGAAAAACAAATCAAAGCAGAAATACAGATTCGTTTGGATAAACATGGTTGCATATAATTGCAGTCAATGCACAAACTGAATCTGAAAAGTATAATTGTAGCTATATGCTCACAATGGGCATTCAGAGACCCTCTAAAGGGACTGACTGACCAAAAAGATAAGCAGCATCCATCGCGACGATTCTCCATAACGGCATCTATTAGAAAAGCTTAGGACATCTAAAGTGTGAAATGCAGAGTGACTTGAGTGAAACTACAGGGTGTCAGCACCAGGGACGAACAGGAGGAGAAAAAAAAATAAAAGCAGACAACAAACCCCCAAGCGATTTGCTTCCTCCTTTTTCGGGCTGCCTGGGAAGCCTCCGCTTCCTGTTTGGTGCGGGCAAAGTCACGGCAATCGGCGGCTTGTGCGATTTTCACGGCCAGCTATTGAGAAGAAGACAGAGACAAGCTCCATTAGCTGGAGAAAATCAGTCTGCCTGGCAAACCTCACCAGTGCTGCCAGTGCATCAAGGTGGTTCTCGAAGAAGGCATATCTTCATCACTGCGAGGATGGCAGCACGGACACACACATGCTCGAGTTTCGAAAATCAAAAAAGAACTTGCGGTTCATTGATAGAAGTAGGACACCCAACCCTCTGTTCCACCACTCAGCATGGATGTACATAATTAATGTTATTATCTCATATACTTAATCTGTTCATCTAAAGAGGACCTTTAATTCTGAAAATTGCTTAGGATGGCAAAATGAATGGAGGAGGGCGAAAGGCGCATGTCGGCGGTATCAGTGAGGGGAAATGTGTGTGGTGTGGCTAGATTAATTCCAATAGCCAGAGTGACACAGAGGGCTCAGGAAACAAAAGGAGTCTGGGCCTCTTCCATCACTCCTGGGATGGGTTTATTATTGGACCACAAGAAACTTTTATAAACACTTAGACAAATCGCAAACCCTTTTTTTTTTTACCCACTGCTTTTCTATCGCCTCCTTTTTTTTCTTCGGGAGGGAATATGAGGGTAATTCTTTAGAACACAATCAGAGGGAACACACAAAAAAAACTCAGTTGGTAATGAGGAAATGTGCCACCATTTGTGGGCTCGAAAAAACCTGGAGAGAGCAAGAGAGTGGAAAAAAATGTTTCAATTATAATTAAGTGGGATAAACTTTATTAGAAAGACTGAAACTAAAATATCTCCTAATGCATGCTGGGATTAGGCAGGTCAGAGCGAGCAGGAAGGAGAAATTAAACTCTAAAGGCTTTTTATCGCCATATTTCAGGAACCAAGGGTGTAAAATGTTCTAATTTGGGATACATTAAAAGCCATAAAGGTCTTTCAAAAAGATTAATGGTACTTTGCTTGGATTTAAGATAAGGCCTTTAGCAGGCTGAGAGAGCGGGGTTCCGGCTGGGCCCTCGAGGCATTCATCTATACAGGCACTTGGAAGATTTGTAAAGGCGTCTGCATAACCTGAAGCTAACACACTATGACAGTTTTTTTAAATCCTTGCCATTTTTTTCCAGGTTTTAAGAGCCATAAATCATGTTTTCTAGCAAGACAGCGTAGAGAGGGAAGTTATAATGGGTGATCATGCCCGTGTTTAGCGCAGATCCACTCGCAGATAATTCACACCAGGGTGTTTTTGGAGAGGTGCATTTAAGCAGAGTAGGTGCTAAAGCGAACGCGAGCCGAAAAGCGTGCGCAGATCACAAATAAGCTTTATTAAAAATATATATATATATATATTTGTGGTGGCACCTTGTCGCCGTCCTTGCCACATATGGACAAAAAGCAGCATTTTGAGATGACAAAACTGGATTATTATTATTTTTTTGCTGTCATGAGGTATAAATCTTGAGATTTATCTGCATTTTCAACACAAGGATTACCCACATGCACTCCAGCTTTAACCAAATTGTGCCCCCACCACCAAAATAAAGCCCCCCTTCGCTCTTCCAGCCGGGACTCCCCAATTTTCTCACACATTACTATATTCAAAGCATTATAGGTCTTTAATTTTTTTTTAATCAGTCCAGTCTACTATCCCCGATTGTCAACATTAATGTCAAGCAAGTTACCTAGGAGACAGAACAGATCAAAGAGACAAAAAAAAAAAAAAAAAAAAAAAAAAAGCTATTCGAATGTTCTGACTTAATCATTTTTTATATTTTTCTTATGTGCAAGACAGCTTATTTCTTACCTGAATGCAGTAGGAAAAGAGATTCGGAGACGCACGGCACGTTACAAGTGTGCAGATTTGTTCATTCTTATCAGAACAAAGCCGGCGGCAGCTTATTTCATGGATCACTGGCACTGTCATCAGTGTAGCGCAGAGCAGGTGACAGCACTTCTTTCTGTGGCAAGAACAAAATTAGCAAAAAGTCGGCACAAATTAGCCTCTCATATTTTCCGTAATATGACATTATTTTTCATTTACTTTTTTGATCCACTTTTCATGATTTTCCCTCCTTTTTCATCCTCATCCCCCCCTCCTTTTCCCTCTCTTGTGACTTAGTGCCAAATCCTTTCACATCAAAAGCGGGCACAGAGAAAAAATGCAGAGAAAAAAGGAATGAAAATCACAATCCAAAAAAAAAAAAAAAAAAAAAGTGAGCTGGGGGGGGTGGGGGGGGGGGGGGCCGGGGGGGGCAACATACACAACAAAAGCGACGTGTGCTCTTTGTTCTAGGTAGTCACACTAAACCTTCCCATATTTCCGTAAGAATTACATTCAGTGCATTTCCATTGTCATTTACCTCTCTACTCTCCTCTTTAAAGGTATTGTGTGCCATTTACGTCAGTCCTCAGCAAAGCCTTATTCAGTGCTGGGTTTATTTAGCACCATTAATGACGTGACCTTTGAAAGGTCTGTGAGGGATGAATTCATTCTGCTCAGTCCTGTAACTGCAATGTGGGGCCACTAGGTGGGTTAAGTCAACAGTGGTGCAGAACACACTTGGTAATGTATAGTTTATCATCGACTGCCACAGCAGACGCTGTAAAGAAAAAAAAACATATGTAATATATAAATGTACAATGTTAGTCTGTTATCTGATTTCAAAGCACTGTTCATTCCTTACAGCGGTCTCATTTTTGAGCCTTCTACAAATATATGAAAACAACAGTTCCAAACTATATGAAAACAACGGCTTGCCAACTCAGAGCAGACAAAGCTTTGAAATATACTATGATATTATTTACCCTGAAAAAAAAGAGCATATAAATAAATACATTTTGTGGGGGGGGAGAAATTCAGTGAGTTCCTTGCAGCTGTTTAAAATAAATTCTGAGCTTGCATTTATAACCCAGGCTGTCTCATTCACACCCAGTTACTGAAAAAGCATGGGTTGTAAACAATTAAAACTCCTACAGATGTATACCGTCTTATACAATAGTTGTTAAACATTAAACATAACATTCACTCTGTAAAAAAACTGAAACAAAACACACCTTATATAAGACTGGAAAAGGTATCTAGTTGTGTGGTTTGTACTTACAGTACTTACTAAATGGTCCTAGCTATTATTTAAGTTTCCCTCTAGAAAATTCATAAGATGTGAATATGACTGATTGACTAATTAAAGCTAGGTTTAACAGATTTTCAAACAGCTTTGTATTGTTACACTGTCGGTAGCACAAGTAAATGAACGATGTGTATTATTTCTCTGTCTTACCTGTACCAAAATTAGGGTTGCAAAAAGGTGGAAAATTTCCAGTAAATTTTGGAAACATTCCAGAAATTTTGGAAACTTTCCAGGATTTTTGGAAACTTTCCAGGGATTTTTGCAAAGTTACCGGGAATTTACCAGGGAATTTTCCACCCCTTGCCACACTAACAGAACACTGTTTATGTGTCAGCAAAAGTGGCGCAAGGAAATAAAATGAATCATCTGGTGGAAGTTTATAGTGTTGACAGCTCCGAGGATACTTGTGAAAAACTAAAGATTGTAATTTAAATTTTGATAACGGATAGTCTGATCGAACCCCTTGCCATTGTGGATGCTCGAGAAAGGACCTTTTTCACCACAGAATGTTTTTTTCTCTAGTTGCGTAGCACCAATTTACCAAAAAAATATAAAAATAAATAAATACAATTTCACTTACATGAGAATATTACAGAATTATATAAATTTTGGTGCATTGCGAACATTATTGAGAACTAATTACATTTTCTCACATTTTTTGCCCTGATATTACCAATAAATCAACAACATTATTGTAATTTTGTTCTATCGTGCCAAATGGGGTCAGTTTAAACAGATTGTAATAATCATGGCTTGCATTAAAACAATGGCAAGGGAAATCTCAAGAAAACCACTGCACTGCCTGAATGAAACAGGCCACGCTCCCATGACAATACCCTGTGTCATCTACACTAAAGCGGAGGAGACAAAATCCTCTCAACAAAAGTGACATATTGAGAGTCCTACATTTGATACCCTTGTATACAGTGAAAGATCCAGTTAACATAGCTTATCAGTCTCAAGGGGGTGGTGGGGGAAATAAGACAAGGAGTTCCTGTAATCTTGCCACGAACTTGACAAACAGCATTACAAGACATACAGAGAAGCAGCCTCTCTGAGGGGGATCTAGTTGGAAAAGCCCTCGGTATAATGTGCTTCTCTATGTTTCAGCCCCAATAATCTGATTCCAGATACATAAGACTGTCATCTTCAGGGAACAAGGGAGTGGAAAAAAGTCTGAAAGTTCGCTGGCTTTGTGCGCATTTCATTATCTTCCCTCTTCTGAGCAGGCAAGGCTTATTAGCAAGCTTTGAACTCACACTTACAATAATGTGCCATCAACAGTTTTATAAGCTAATTAGAAAAACAGTTTAATTAATGACTGACTGGCAATAAAATGGCAATCAGGAGGAAAAAAGAAAAAAAAAAAAAAAAAAAAAAAAGGAAACGAATGGGTGCTAAGCTTCCACTACCAACAATTAAGGCTAATTACAAACAAATTATATATGTGTTTTGCTGTGGGCTTTAATTCGAAAAAAATGGCTTTAATTAAAAGAGAAAACATGCTAATTAATTAAACAGCACAAAAAATCTACATTGAAAAGTATGCTTTGTCTATCAAGTAATTAATGAAATACAATAATCCAAATGAGATTCCCCAGCATTTGATAAAAGCTTAGGACCCATTTCAAAACCCATTTCAAAATTAATGGGCAAAAATTTAATGCGAGTCATCTGCAGATATAATAAAAGTTCATTCTGTGATAAATTGCTAATGCTGAAAGAAAATGGAACAAAGAGGAGAGTTTTTGCTTAGCAGTTTTCTTGTTGCCAGAGGGGCCCGCACAGGAGGAAGTACAGATTGTGTGTTATAGACAGAGGAAAGGGCTAAAAAATACCTAATCATAGGCTTTCAAAATCAGAACAAAGACGTTAAGATGATTAATAAATGGCTGAAAAAAAATAAATAAACAGACATACATTATATTTAATGCAATGAGCCTTAGCGAGATTGTACAAAAGCGGTCAAACTAGTGCATTTTAATTGGATTGGATGGGTTTGACCTAACTGCAATAATGGCACTTCAAACAGTATGACACTCCTGTAAAGAACACACAAAGGCAAACTTTCAGAGAACCTTGTCATTAGAGATCTGTATGCTCGTATTTACCGAGACATGCTGTATTTCAAAAGCATTTTAGAACAAACCCCCAGCTGATTGGTCAGAGATGAAGGCTGATAAAGGAAATGGCAATGCAACACATTTAATGGGTATACTAAGGCCAGTTCTAATGCATAATCTTGGCGGTTACGCAAGAGAAAAGTGAGCATCTAAGATACATACTGAAAGGCATATATGCGCCCGTGTTCATGAACTCCCGCTCACTCACCCGACTTTATCTTTTTCGCCCCTCCAACAACTCCTTTTCAGACAGTGTCTTCGTCTTTTAATCATTTTCATATTGTCTGACTCCTGCAGAACTTGAAATGGGCACAGTACCCCCCACCGCTGCAGACTAGAAAGTCTGCGTTTTGAAGTGGTAATGCGGAGCTAATATTTGTGATCAGGGCAGAGAAAAACTGTAGGAAATAATAAAGTGTGACAGTCCTTTGTTTAGTCTTGCTCGGTTCATCTTTACCACTGAGACTTAGACTGCAGCTCTTGTTATTAAATGTGCTGAATAGAAGGCTAAAATGAAACCCTGTTAAATAATAATGTGGCGCCACTAAGTGAAAGCATTCTATACAGGCAAAAAGCTGATACCAAATCAAAAAATCAAGAAAAAAAAAAATAAAGCTAAATAAGTCAGGAAATAAAAAACAAGATTTTGGCAGAATCTTGGACGTATAACACGATATTAGGTTAAAAATCTAAATTCTTATAAATATTATCAAATTATTTATCTTCATAACTATACATTTCGCAACTTAGAGTCATTGCATCTTCTCCTGAATTAGGCTTTGTGTAGTATAATAAATACTCAAAGTGCAGTACGAATAAGATAGTTGTTGTGCTCCTGAAAAATACCATCTAAAAAAATATAACACACACCACAGACAAATCAGTGTGGTAGCACGTCATACTTTCATGAAGCCTAAAATGTTCCAGATTTACAAAGGTCAGTTTGCCTGACCAGAATTTTTTGAACTGGTGGTACATGTATCTTATTATGTCCTAGAGGAAATGCGGCAGAAATTGGATAATTCTTTGTATTTTAAACTCTATCAATTTAAAAAGAGGTTACCGTTCAGGCAAATGATATAAATCATAACTTTGTGAACACAAAACAACACAAAAAGACAACGATTAAACCTTTACAGAATATTCCGAATACTATTTTATGAAGAGGAAATTCACAGGATAATTTACTAATCCACCGCTTGTGTTTAAACATCCCCACAGACAAAGTGCATTAGCCCAAAGATCACACACTTTTTTTAGGATAACTTGAAGAAGGTTTTACAAATGTGATTTAATTGGAGATTAAAGGAAATATTGGGGAAATATCTATCATATGATTAAAACAAAGCTATACACAAGGGAACAGTAAAGTAACCAATAATTACTCTGCATCGAAATGTTTCAACAAAGAGAGATTGTTTTTTTGAATAAAGCATAAAACTTTTGAAGTGACTCTGAGAAAAGGGAAAAAAAAGCGGCGAAAAAAAAGATTTATCCCCAAAGATAAAATGGGGTTATGACGAAATTACAATAAATACATACTTAGACCACAGGCCAGAATTTATAAAAGATCATTACTTGAGGACAAATTCACGGTGTTTCAAAAAAATATCACAAGCCTTTAGTATATCACTGTTCATTGACTTCTTAAAACTTTAATTAATCGCTGTAGAATTAGATGGAAACACATTACAAACATATGAAGTTAATTATTTCCGTAGCCAACAAAATTTTATTAGAACCCTTGAAACCTTGAGGGCTTGCACAGTTTTGGGCATTATTGACGGTGTCGTTGTCATGCATTATTTCAATACAGCGTGTCTGTTGGAAGAGTGCTCTGTGGCCCGCACGGCAGGGCGTGGGATAATGAATACTGCCCGGCAACATTAGGATAAGTAGGGCATAACAATCGATCACTAATATCATTAATTGCCCCCTCAGGGTACCTTTGAACCACGGACTCAATATTTGCTGTTTTAATCTCAGATGGTTGTGTTTCGGTTAAATGGAAACTTTGTGTTGGTTTCTTTTTGCTTTTTTTTTTCGGTTTTTCTTTTGATTTTCCTTTTTACTAGACAGGTTGCGTTTTGTGATTACATCAAATTAAATAAAAAAAATTAAAATAAAGAGCTGCAGCCTAATGGCTAGCACATTGAGCTCTGGTGCTCATATGGGTGATTCCAATTCAAATCTGGCTTGCCACACTTTCAGATACAACTCCGACCTTTCTCTTTCAATCATTTCCTGTCCTTTCACTACTCTCCTCTAAATAAAAGTGGTAAAATGCAGGTACACACCACTGTTCAAAAAAGTTGGGGCTGGGTTTTTTTTTTTGTGGAAGATACTACTTTTATTCAACAAGGACCCATTAAATTAATCAAAAGTGCCATTAAAGATCATTTTTGTTCAATATTTGAATTTTGATCAAATAAATGCAGCCTTGGCAATAGGGATGGGTATCGTTAAGGTTTTAACGGTATTACTACTCTTATCGATACTGCTTATCGGTTCGGTACTTTAATGGTATTCTTATCGGTACTTTTTGTTTTATATATATATATATATGACAAATTAAGAGCTGAATTAACATTGCTTAATATTCTGAAATGTAAAATAAACATTTAATGAAATGAAAATAAAACATCAATTTGTAAATGCACCAGTGTGCAGGCATTTTTAGTGTTTTATACATAAGATACAGTAAGAACATGAACAAAAAGTAAAACAAACTGACAAATACAATAAAACAAATATACAAATGAAATGAAATAAACAGTGCTGTCATTTTTCCATGAAGTACTACTAACATTATTGTTCAGGTAAGTAATAGCCTACAAAAGAAATCTAAAAGTAATCAAATGTAAATGAACACTGCATAGTTTTCATTGTATGTATTGATAGATTAATGCTTATTAAAGCTATAACGTTATTCAGATTAAGAGCAGATTTGCATTTTGATGGCCCAAGCGCTAGTTTAAGACAATATATTGACACACATCAGATTTTTTCCCAACTGTTCTCGTCCACTTAAGACATAAACTGTGTTTAAGTAAATACTCTCCAAGCCGGCCATTTGGACATATTTTGTGTGTACTTGATCCTTTGGACATGCGCCCGAAGCTCAAAGTGTAATTTGTTTGTCCGTTTTGGACAAGTTTTGGTCCGTTTTCAGCCTGAGGATCAGCGTCTCTTGTGCAGATTGTGCTTTCAACATTTTAGCAGCTAGTTTTTAATAGCTTTACCTCATGTCTTCTTTTGTATAATCCTTAGAAGCCAAAATCGAAATAAAAAAATAAAATTAGCTTAATAAAACAGCCACAGGCATAAAGTGTAAGCAGATGTTTGAATGTTTAGTTCTCTCTACTATCATAATTAAACAGGGCTTTCATGTTGCGCGTGCTGAAGCTCCTCCGCGTGAACACGATCTCGCTTCTGAATTGCGAATAGCAAAAAATGCATCATAGACAAATGTTTGAAAAACAGGTGGCGACTCTGGTTTTATGGTGAGGATCGAATTTGCAAGAATGTCTATATAGCAATAATATATGTATGTGTGTTTTATTAATTTCTCCAGTACCGATAGCAGAACCGTTAACGTCAGAGCTTATCGATACTCCGGTCTTTCATAATTTAGCTCCGAGACGATTAAATACAGAGTTTCGGTACCCATCCCTACTTGGCAAGTATAAGAAATTATTTTAAAAATCACTAAAAAATCTTACTGACCCCAAACTTTTAAATAATAGTGTATAGGTAGCTACAGTGACACATAAACATACAGCCATAATGTATGGCTACAAAAACAAATATTGCAACTCATGCACCTAAATCTGTAACCCTTCAAATTTCAGAAATTATCTTCCATATGTGCATCCTGTTTTATCATTGCACAACGTAGAATGATGTTACCCAGAAACTTTGGATAAATAGAACATGCAAGTATCATCTCATCTTGGCATGTTCCCAGAAAATCTTTCATACCCTCATCGCCCTGAGAGACGCTGAATCAATCTATAGAGCATTAGGGACATGTCCAGCAAATGACAAATGCACATTACCTGGTTAAAACTGTAATTTACAGTCTTTAGAGGAGAACAAATAAAGCAGCTAACAGTGGCATTACTGCGCAGCGACTGCCAGCGTTCTGTCAGAGGCAGATTTCAGCTGTCTGGCTGAGCGAGAGATTCGAGACTGCTAAGTCTGCTCAAATCCACTGATGCTGTAAGAAGCTTTCTGTGACAACATGGTCCTGGTAAGTCAATCAAAGACGAAAGCCATGGAGTTTGCATTTGTGTTTTTACCTGCAAGCCATGCCAAACTAATAACGCAGCCTGCTATAATTACTATAGCAGTGTTATTTGATAAGAGGCACTAACCTTAAACATTTCAGTGCTGTCATTTGCAAGCATTTAGACAGCATGATGGCATCTCTGAAATTCTTTACCTGCTTTTGAAGTCTAGATAAACTCTCTGTGAAGGAATGCTTAAATCTGCCATTCTCAACCAAACAAAAGAACAAAGGCTAGGGCTGATACAGCCGTGTGGCATCACAATGAAGTCCATGTACTGATGAAATGTCTCTGAGAATGGTTTCCAAAGAAATTGTTATTATGTCTCTGTCTACCTGGGAAAGAAAAATATAAAACCACAAAGATACTCCAGAGATAAGCTTAAGTGGCATCTGTATGGATTACTGCGTAAAGACTCTCAAAAGAAAATTGCCTAAACCAAGGGCCTGTTGTTGGAATTACGGAGCTATTTAATGCTTGTTCCCATGGCGCTACGCTTGTTAGGAGCATGATTATCACCTTGCTTTGAACTGATTCAGATCAACAATCAACAGCATCACAATATGATTTCATTAGTGTGGAGTAAATGGTGTCATTCTCGCATTTACACCAAGAGAAACAGAAGCTGTAATTGATTACGTAGGAAACTAATATTTGAGGTTAACACGATTAACGCTGCTCCTCCCAATTAGACGGATGGGAGAGCTTTATCGAAGCATGACCTGAGACTGTTTTATCCACAATAAAACTATAAAATTAATCTTAACAGAAAATTAATTATTGTAGAAACTGAAAACACATTTAAAAACAGGAATAGGTTCAGCTGTAGTACGGCAATAAACCGTAAAATAAAATTATCATCACAAAAAGGATTTAGAGAACGAGTCCTGCAAACCATTTAGTTAACCTAAATTTAAAGTTAATAACAGAAGATTAATTAGTGCTTTATGCAATATATCGTAATGCAGCTGCGTGATGAAATAAAGCTTGTTCATTGTTTGTATGCAGACTGACACTTGCTATAAAGATCCCAACATCACAATACAATAAAGTAAAAAATATAGTAAACGTACAGTAAAAAAAACACTCCATTTGAGGGTGGAGTGACAAAAGAAATATAAATATTATTCGGTTTTCTTAGTATTCACCAAATGCATAGGTAAGTGAACAGGAAGCACATTCCCAATCCTTTTCTGTACTAAACTGTTTAAGGTTGACAGTGAACATCAATTCCATGCAGTAATGCTGAAATCAAAGCTTAGGCCGGAATTTAGTGGAATGCATTTCAGATTCCATTGAATCAAAGTTGCGAGGCTTAAAAATATTGCCCGCTATGATTGCCCCAACTTCAGAAAAGTTGAATGTCTTTTTAACTGCAATTACAGCTGTGCGAATGTTACATTTTCTGCCAAATTAGCTTCGAAGCGCTTGATCCTACGTACACTCCTAAAATGTGTCTTTTTAAAACTGCAGGCACTGTATTTAGGTATGAGCTCACTTCAAAGGTGTAAAACTGGCACCTTGAAAATGTTTTAGCGCTCGGGTTGAAAGCATTGTAGCCTTCATTAAAAATTGGCACTCTTGAATCTCGATTTAAGTTCTATAGACACTGCCGTACTTCAAACTGGGGGAGGGCTTTCCATTAACTTTAGTGTAAAAGGGTTGCAAGACTTTCTGGCCAAGTCGAATGATGTATTGAGTGTGTGTGTGTGTGTGTGGTGCGTGTTTGTGGTAGCCTGTGTCTTGCAGGCAAAATGGCGCAGACCCATTAGCTCAATTTGTCACAGTTGAAGCACCCCCCGAGATGGCTTATCTGGGCAACATACCTCTCGAGTAGCAAGTCTGTCACTCAGTTCTTCCGCCTTCCCATAGTCCCCTTCAGCGATGGCACTCTCTATGCTCTTTTCCAGGCCTGACTGAAGATGAGAAGGAGGGAAATAAAATAAAGTGATTTTCAAATAGAAAGAGAAGGATGAGAAGAAGAAAAAAAATCAAAGAGTAACTTAAAAACTCCCCCAGGCATTCTTTTTAATATGATTGCCATTACAACAAATATGTAGATTTCCTCTCATAAATGAAAATCGTTGGTTGATTAAATATTAGGCAAAAAAATCTGTCTAGCCACAGGAGGTTACCAAACATAAATGTTGGTCTTTAATTAGATATTTCCATCAAAGCAGCAGGACTGGTGAAGCAGAGCTCTCTGTCTGCTATTATGGATCTTCATGAGAGAAATTCCAAAACAAAGACACAGCATTCTCATATTCTACAAATTTCACCATTTCTAGACATGTCTGTGCTAGTATGGTCAAAAATAAAAAATAAATAAAAAAAGGCCAGTGAAAAACAAACATACATAAACGGAACTAAAACTGAAAAATAACCCTCCTGATGTAATTTATTCCTGAGCTAATGTATATTCCATACTGTGATTTCAGAAATGGCCATATAATATTCATTCTGCTTAGGTAAACATTTCAGAGGGACTGTTCCAATCAGCCTCACTCACAACTCTATTAAAATGTATTTTCACAGCATATGCTCAGCCCTTTAATAATGTTTAATCCAAAATAGATATAGCCTTTGAAAGTGAGGGAAAATGGGGCAGCTGTCTAATTTAAAGGGACAACTGGATATATATATAATAAAAACAATATTTTAACTCAATAACCCAATATTTTAACTTGCTAATGCAAAATTATTTGAGCTCAACTTTAAACGATATGGACAATTGAATCAGCAGCGTTTTCCTACTTAAAACAAATTACATTTGCCAACATTCTGCTTACATGACAATTTACAAATTAAAATAATGGCAAAAACTGTTTTGAGTTAATGCTGCAGAATGATAAGTAATATGCATTAGTGCAAAATTGGCTTGAAGTTACAAATGAATTAGTTCTGTTTACAAAGCTTGGCACTTAAAGAGACTTATTTATAGGAAATTTAATCAGGAAATTCCTGCATGACGAAATTAAATTATGAGCCAATGTACAAAGTCAGCTTTCTTGAATCATTCCTCATTCTCTCAAGTATCCTGCTCTCATCTCACAAGGAACAAACTGAATTCATATACTGTAAAAAGACTTACTGCTTTAAACGAAAACTGAGCTGTGCTATATCTAAACAAACCTGTGCAGACATCATGAACAAACATCTATTGCTGCCAACAGCTATAGCTCAGTGTTGATAATGTGAATTTTGTTGAATAATTGTCTGTTTACAGATTTGTTTTTATGCAGACATAGGAAGTAAAGCAACGCTGCTCATGTGTCAGCACAATGCAAGCATATACACTCACTAAAGGCATTTAATGCAAAGACATAAGGCAGATACCTAAATAAATTATATATATACGTATATAGAATACATAACCGCTTTTTAATTGTTTAAGGGCTCTCTAATTTATTTATTTATTTTTGTAAAAATAAATGGAACTACAAAAAACAATTTTAAACTTTTTTAAATCATATTTTCAGTTCACGTGTTTGAATATTAGTAATGTTTTAATCATGTACAGTTGACAGTAGGTTTGTTACCAAACCAACCAGTATTAAGATTTTAGTTTTGATTTTGGAATTTATGGATTTTGGATATTGACATGTGAGGGTACTGACATTTTTCCACATTTCATTTGAAATATTTGAACATTTTATTGTGAAAAAAAAACAGTGGAAAACTCTTATTACCCTCACGTCAATATCCAGAATTATCACATTAATCAAAGATATCATCAGATTGGATACGTTTTTCAAGATTTCAAGTAGTCAAAAGTTTCTCTAACAGAGCAATCACTCATTAGCGTAAAGTTTATGTCTGTACGGACGTGCTATGAAACAAAAAACCAATGCTACTGCAACATTTTTTAACAAAATGTGAAACTCCTGGAGGCTGATACTGAATCACAATTTCAATGTGCAGGGTTCAAGAGTGGGTAATATGAAAAACAGGTCTATTTACAGAGGACAAATGTTTATTATATTGTTTATGCTGTTCTACAACATGTGATGCCCTTTCAGCATCTGAGTGGGAAAAATCTTAATGTCATATTTGTTACAGAAGCTGTCCAGTGTATATGATTTGCAAACGTTCCCCTCCCTATCACTGAATTACAGCATTACAGAGAGCTCTCGACTCCATTGTGCTGTGGCTTTCAACGGAGAAATCCACCTCATAAGAAATATTAAACACCAACCAGAACAGACAGTGCAGCTACATCCTCATGTCAAGATTAAGGTAATCTCATCATTAAATATAATATGATCTATTCTGTTATGCTCAGTGTCATGCAGAAGAAAAGACGCCTCCTCACTCGGTCTTTCACGTTTGATAGAGGAAACAATTACGAGTTACACATACAGTAGGCACAGAACAGAGAGGCAGTGGGATAAAAACGCTTTCAGCATCTGAGTGGAATTAGGACACCCACAGAGTGGTAGAGGAAGATGGCGGAAATCATTGTTACCATGCGAGGAGGTCTGCTACAAGGAGGCGGCTTGAGTCTATCATTGATGCCAAAATACTGCGTGAGCTCCTTCCAGTGCTCCTCCCGCTTCTCTTCAGGCTCCCTGGGCAAAGACACAGGATGACAAGTCTTTCAGTTTATTATTATTATTATTCATTCCAGGACTAGGCATGTACACTTTGTGAGATTCAATTATTTCTGCACACATCCCTTTTTGGTGGATTATGGAGCCAGTCAGTATTTGAGAATATATGGGTGTTCAGTGAAATAGGCAGGTTTTAGGTTTTAGGTTTTTAGCAGGTTTTTTGAAGAATTGTGTACTAAGATGCCTCAAGGCTGGAATGATCTGAACAGAGTTTAAAAACTGAGCATCACACAGCTGCCAATTTCGTAAAGGGTTAGAAAAAACTTCATACACTAAACAACTATGGATCACACACTAGCAGACTTTTCAAGAGGTTCCAAACACAACAAACTCACGCAGAAACATGCGCCTTGTTGCTTGGAGATGTATAACATCATGAAAACAATATGTGCTCTAAAATTGGCTCAAAAACCCAAACATGTTTTATAATCTCCAATTGGATAGAATCAAAGTCTAAAGATAAAAAAACTGGAGTCTGTGCCCATCATACGCTACGTGATTTCCAGCTAATTCTGTCAATTGCACATTAAAGATTACATTGCATTTACTTTAGATATGCCAAAATGCAATATTTCTTACATCAGTCAATGAACAAATATATGATTTCAGAAGTATATTTGAATATAAAATCATCATATACAATTCAGGCTACAATGTGAGAAGAGTGTAATGCCATGCTATTAATATGAAGTATTCAGTACATATTCACATGTGTTAAGAACTTGTATTTAGGCTTGTTGTTTACACAACATCTCTCATAGTCTTTTTCATGACCGGCTGACTAATGTAGTGACGTTTTGATGGAATGGTCTATTATGGAAATCATCATTAACTGTCTTGGAGCAAACCATAATTGTCTATCATACCTTTTCTGCTCAGTGTCACAATTCTGTGTCCCACCTGTTTGAGGTGTAAAAACCAAAATATGTTAATATATTGCACATAAAAAAGGCATGTGCAAGCATTACGCATATGAGAAAGATTTTTAAATTGTGTTATTCATCTCCACAAGCAATGACGCCTGTGGATCACATTAGTTCTACTGTAGTAAATCCTACTAGACACCCATGTTGTGATTTGATTGCATGAGAAATTCCTTTCAAACCCAAATCAGCACAGCTGTATAAAGAATTGTTATGTTTGCACTGAAAGGAATAAATAGGATACGGTTAACAACAGTAGAAATAACAGAAGAAAAGCACTGGTAGGTAATGAGAAGAAAACTTGTTATAATGACATTTCTTGTGGCGCCTTTTCCATCTCCGCTTTGTTTGTGGTTCCTACTTTTGCTTGCTGGAGCTCTTTGAACTTCTGCAACAATAACAAAAACAATGCTTTTAAACAGTGATACTTGCATAATGACATTAAAATACATTCTGAATGAACCAAATGCAACTTGCTCGGTTTATACTGTAGTGATTTTAACTGTCTACTGCCTAATTAGATAAATAATAAATAATTTGATCACTGCATGATCTTGACAATACTGCATACGTGCATAACTACAGTAGATCCGCGTACTTGCCACTTATCCAAGGAAACTCCAGGAAGACAATCATCCCCAAATGCATCATTGTGCAAACCAGTTTTTGTGTTATTACATTCAACCTGTACACAAGCTGAATGTGACTCGGTGTCTGACTGAAGTGATAGCTGCTCGCCTTGTGTGTTTTCTGCTGTTTCTCCTTCATCAGCATCATCATCCTCAGAGCTCAGGTCAGCCTCACTGAGACCTGGCGGTAGATGTCCACTGTACATATTAAATCTGGCAAATCGTCAAAAACGAGACTCTTGCAGACGTCCGCATTATTATCTGCCACAAAACGTTTAAAGCAAATATATTATTAAATGCGACGGGTGATTTAACAATAGCATAATATATCAGACGAGTACACCAACAACTGCATGACGCTTACCGTTGCCTTCCGTATTTCCGCATTTTGAACATAGAGCTTCATTATTGGATCGGCGGAGGAGTAACAGCTGTAACAAAAACGCTGATTGGTCACTTTGATCTCATTATGAATTGCGATCCTCCCCTTTACAAAATAGTGGAGGCTGCCGTTCTGTGTTAAGAATAATAATTCCCGGCTAATATTTCTGTTAAATCGTCAATTTGTCCAGCTCTGAATAACAAGAATAAGAATAAGTATAAGAATGCATAAACTGAATTATTATTATTATTATTATATTTTAATCCTGATCTAAATCGACAAATAGTGGGTGGATAAGTGTGCTTTTTAACCATGGTCTTTTGCCAAATTATAATTTAGAAATCAGTTAAATATGAAGACTATACATTATATCAAGTATGTGAAACATTTGTCCCTCTAAAACTTTGGAAGGTTTGTCGTTTCTGGTGATAAATTGGTTACAGCTTAACAACTGTATGCCACACTCTTTTTTCATTTGTGAAAAATAAATAAATATGGCATCTACTGGCCTCAATAAGGTAATTTAACCAAAAATAACAACAAATAAAAATATTTTTTTATGCAGTAGCAGCACATTTTAATGTAGGAATGAGTAAACTTATTCAAACATAGTTGTATGCCAGTTCAGTTATGAAGTATATATATATATAGGCTATATATATATATTTTACAAATGGCCAAGTAAAACACAATTGCTCATGTTTTCCAGAGTGATAAGAATGCTCTTATATGAGCAATGTCTCCCAATTTATGCAGACAGCTGAGGGCATCACCACATTATCATTCAAATGATTAGCATGCTAATCTTGTTTAGCCTGTGGCATTGGCAGACGAAAAACACTGATGCTTAAATTGCTTATTTATATCAAATAACATCAGTTTTCTGTTTTGTTGCTAAATAGGGGTGGGCTTTGTGCCTAATTGCAAAACCACCTATTTACTTAAATGATTTATTTAGTGTGCACAGATTCTGAGGCAACAAGCTCATTTGTATTGTCATAATGTCAGACATTTTCATCAATATAATTTCTGCTTGTTATGCCTCCAGCGGGGGTGACGCTAGTTTTAAATGTGCCCAGCAATTTATCTCTCTCGCTCTTTCTCATTTGCTCTCCCTCTCTCTCTCATTTGTCCCTTCCACACTCTCTCTATCTTACTCTCTACATGTGTGCTCTGTAACCTGTAGTGAGTGAGCTATGCATGAGTGCATGTTAACCTGGGGGGGGGTGAACCCATTTCTTTTTTTAGTATTTTTGGCCTTCCTAGCCACCTTTAAAACCTCAGCCAGTAAAGGCATGAAATACTAAAATAACACTAAAAAAAAAAAAATATTACTTGTCATCTCCCAATAATATCTTGATTATATTTAAATACTTAGTGCGATGCAACAATTAAAAAAAATGATGCATGGATATTAATTAAGTACACCTTAGTTGATTCAGTCCATTAAATGTTCATCTTGAAATATTACTACAACATAATATAAGTAATCTTAGTTTACTTTACTAAAGATTAATAGCAAAAAAGACACACCATAACACGACCTAAGGGTAAACAATTTCAGACTATACTAAAAGGCTTTTAATTCAGTATAAACTATTATTCAGATGTCAGAAGTCATGTAGATTGTGTGTAACAGATTTTTCACCAACGTTTTGATCATTTTGAGGCCTAAGACATTCATGTATCTGATATGATACTGTAGGCTTTATAGGGTTAAGTATATGTTGTGTTTGTTGGTTACTATGTCCTTAAAAACATCAATTTCATCCAACATCAAGAACTTTAAGTATATATGACATGATAGGGCTTAAGTCAGCAAGATATATTAAACGTCACTCTACACAGCCCATATCCATAACTGATACCACCCTCCCCACAGTTAATACCAATTTAATTATATATGTGACAACTCAATGTCAGAAGCAACTAGAACTTTTAAAGGTAATTTGGTGGTGTAATATATCACTGAGTTACTACTGTCAAAATTATTATGATTATTCTTAATTTTGTTTATTACAAGACATTTTTTTTCACTATACACTGGCACTTTTGTTCAGTTTGGGCTCCAGATCATTATTTATTTTTTATACATTATGTTGGGGGAATAGTGTGCCCAATGGTTAGGAGAGTCGGACTCGTAAACCAAAGGTTGCGGGTTCGAGTCTCATACAGGCAGGGATTGTAGATGGGGGGAGTGAACGTACAGTGCTCTCTCCCACCTTCAATACCACGAATGAGGTGCCCTTGAGCAA